>JAODKE010000055.1:143103-156802 GCA_026779605.1 Mormyrus hasselquistii
AAGCGGTACCCGCTCTATGCTAACAACCTCTCCATGTGCTCAGGAGAAAGCTAATGCTAAGTGGTATCTGCTCTATGCTAACAACCTCACCATGTGCTCAGGAGAAGGCTAATGCTAAGCGGTACCCGCTCTATGCTAACAACCTCTCCATGTGCTCAGGAGAAAGCTAATGCTAAGCGGTACCCACTCTATGCTAACAACCTCTCCATGTGCTCAGGAGAAAGCTAATGCTAAGCGGTATCCGCTCTATGCTAACAACCTCACCATGTGCTCAGGAGAAGGCTAATGCTAATGGAAATATTCTGCTGTGTTTCTCTGTGTTTGCTACTTAGCTTCTAATCCATTTGCAAATGTTATCAGTTTGTTAACTATGAAAATGCTTTATTGCTTATATTATGTCTTTTCTGCTTTAGTCTTCCTTCGAAGCAGAGGCACCGTCTCAGGTGATCAATTTGCCTATGATACATTGTTGCTTAAGATGACACGCAAACTAATCTTCGGTGATATATAGTCAATGAACAATGTGTCAGGAATGAGAAAAGGCTTAGACTTTCATAAGGTTCCAACCATCAGCTATTTACGACTGACCTTTCATTCTGTGAGCTGAGGATATACTCCTTTGGCTTTCTTTTTATGCAGAGCCCATTTATGCATAATTAAAGCTTTGTTTTATGCAATACAGTACAGAATTATCTGGCCCTATTTTTAGCCGTACTGTTTGTGATTTATGTGGCTCGAGACGTCAAGTTGCATTATTTCAGGTTAGCAACCTGTAGCTTTTCCAGAAGACCGTCGACTCATCAGGACCACTGGAACACTCAGCAAGACAGTTCTGGTTACCCGAGTGTACTTTAAATTACATGCTTTGTTGGATACTAGCTGATGTAATTCTGAGATGTTCGTGTTATTATTAAAGCGACAGACTAGTGTGTATTGTATTTCTCAACTACTGTATGATGAGCTGAAAAACTCTAAATTAAACCCTATATTAAAATCAGCATGCAAGTAAATGTTATCAGAGGTAAAGTGGGAAAATGTTTAATGATTGCAAGTGATAGAATGATGAGAGCATTATTCATTTCACGTGTAAGGGGACATACAGTGGTGTGTCGTATTCGGGATCTTATTTGGGGGACTTTTATTTTGACGGCTGGGCTTCAGGAGGGGGCTGAAATGTGCCCTCGGCATCCAGTTGCGGTTATCAAGGTTATTGGTCTCTCCTGTATAAATAGCGCGGAAGTATAATGGACAATGAGTTCGGCCGAGCTTTCTGTTAATGGAGATGGGAGCCTGTAAGACACGGCCCCTACATTTATTAAGATGTTTCTCTTTCTATGGTAGTTCTTAGGAAGTGTTTTCCTTGAATCACCTGTGATAACTCATTGCTGTCCACCAGTCCATTGCTATCCGCATCGAAGTCTGCGAACATGCCCTCCACCAGCTGTTTCCTCGATGCCATCGTGTCCTCGCTCCGCCGGCGGCTGCCCCCTCTCGTCTGCTTCTGCATCTGCAGGTCAAGGACCTTATTGCGCAGCTCCCTGTACCCACTTGGCCTGCATTTATCATCTGCAGAATTAGCCAAATAAACAAGCCAGATTAGCTCGGGGGGGCGGGGGGGGGGGGGGGCTCTTCAACTGAGAATGTAGGGTTGTTGAAAAAATAACATTTCACTGCTAGTTCTAATTAGAATATCCATGGTAGTTTTTATGTGAATAATTAACTCAGTGTAATACTTCACAAAGTGTGTGCATTTCATATCAGATTTAATATTATTCAGGAACAAAAACATCTTATCCGAACATAATAAAAACACTTAAAATCATATCTAAACTTGATATTATTACAATTAAATGCACCTCAGTCAATGGCAAACATAACATTTAAATCACATTCACATTTTTACACTGTCAAAAACCTTGTTTTTATATTTTAAAAGCATTTTAATGGCTGGAAATATTCTGCATGCTCCTGTATTAGCAGACATCTTCTCCATATGTTCACGCACTGTGCTCTTAAGGTTTAACACTTTGCACATGGCTGTAAACTCAGAAAGCACAACAAGTTACACAACCATGAGAAAAAGTGCAAAAAAAAATATATATAAGCAAAGTGACAATGGAGAATTACACAGCCATGTACTTTACGACTTAAAAACAACTTTCCGGAGCAGCACGGAATATTTTTTATCAGCGGCATCAAGGCCACTGACTCTTGCGGGAGTTTTATGGCGCCTTTCAGCTTATCGCCGCGGCCTAAACGAAGGTGCCCTGGCGGCGGGAAGGAAAGAAGCAATAAAAACAACTTCAGGAGGGATCGTCCTCCGTCCATTCAAAAGACGCTTAAGCAGCAAACGTATATCCAGCTACCGCAAATTTACATTAAACTACCACATATAAAAGATCTGCTAATATAGTACACACACACACACACACACACACACACACATATATATATATATATATTATATATATATATAATACAGTGTTTCCCAACCCAGTCCTCTGGGAACCCTGGCCAGTCCACGTTTTTGCTCCCAGTTCCAAGCCAATCAGGAACACCGAATACCTGGTACAGGCGCGCTGGGAGCTGAGAGGAAGCAAAAACATGGACTGTCCGGGGTTCCCCGAGGACTGGGTTGGGAAACACTGTATCATTCTCCCCTTGCCACTGCTACACTAATGTGGATCACCGAGGCTTCCTGGAATCCGCCCAAGGAGACCCCAATGGGAAATCCAGCACTAGGCAGAGGGTATGTGGCTCAACTGATTAGGCCTCTGTGCCTGTAATCAGAAGGGCATAGGTGTGAATCCCATCCTCAGCAGAATAGTCACGCCACTCTTGGGCCCTTGAGCAAGGCCCCTAGCTCCCAGAAACGCCCCAGGGTCCCTTAATAAATGTGTTCAGACCCCAAGCTTTGTCCTCACCTGGGATGTCCTTGTCGAAGACATTCCAATGTTCTTGGAATTTTGCTTCACGCCTGCATATATTCACCTTTTAGCTTCCCCCTGCCCTCCTCATGTCCCCCTACTGGCTGTCGATTGCAGGCACAATCAGATTTATCTGAGGACAGCTAGGGACACAGGGCTCTGACGGGCCAAATCCCTGATCAGTCCCTATAACTGCAGCATAATGGCTTTATTACAGCTCACACAGGACCATGTGTTAAACAGCCATACAAAATACAGATATAATGTAACAATTAATCTATCATGAGTTTATTATGTAATATTTCATGTCTATACAAAACATGCCATCCATAACACATGATAAATTGCTCAGGACAAATCACAGTTTAAATTGTTTCACCGTGTTTACCTCGAATGTGTTTTGATAGCAACCATCATAAGTATAAAGCCATAAGTAATTTAAGACACTTTGACGTTTACCTGCCAGGAAATGTGCTAATATGTTGTGTTTAATGGCTCGGAAAGGCTGCGTTTTTCCCCGTTTCCCTAGCTAGCTTTTAATATCGCATTTAGCAGTGACCTTGTCTTTACGATGCCCCTACTCACGCTGACGTAGCTGTTTGTTGAGCCACTGTGAGGACCTAATATAAATTATTAGATACTGGCTGTAGGGATCAGCCACTCAGAACTTACATTGATCATTAAATCCTTGCATTGATCAGTCTGATAGTGCCAGTGTTAGAAAGTAACGTGTAAAAGTCTTAGGCTGCCACAGAAAAATATGTTTACGTTTGTAAAACTATGATTTTATGTCTTACAAAGTGTGTCAACTTGGCCATTTCAAAACCTCTTCCCTCAGTATGGGCTGTAATATACCCAGATATAACCCAACAACTACCCTCATTTGGCTATTCAGTACCTAATTATGTTTATTAATTGTTTAAGTTAATTAATTAAGTGAGCGGGTGGTAAATTTAGCGAATACCCGGAATGGCTGCGGTGCCCCTGATGAGTGTTTTGGCAACTGAAGCGGTGATGTTCAAACCATCCAGTAAGATATTAGTATCAGAACTGAAAAAATGCTTGTTACTTTTTGTTACTTCAAGTATTGTTCAGCTGTAAAACCCGAATTCACCTTTGATACTTAAGAAAAAGTTGTCAAACTAATTTGTATCATCCAGTTTCAAAACAGGCTCTCCTGGGATTTTTTTCACGGTTCCAGAGCTCATTTAAAATCATCCTCTGCGACGAGGCTTAACTTATTAATCCATCGCGGCGAATTGTCACTTGCTTCATTTCAGTGTACGGGGCTCATATGTCAAAGAGTAAGATGCACGATGAATGTTTAAAGTGGTTTTACAGGAATTTAAATGTCTAAAAAGACCAGAGGAGTGTTTGCTGGATGCTTTATGTCCCTCTGCTGGCAGAGCCGCGCGCTCATTGAAAAGCACGCCACACTGCTGTTCCCACGACAGGAGCATGTTAGTCCAGCGGCTGAGGGAATCGTCAATACCCTTCTCGCTGCCGCTCCGAAGTTTGATATCCGATTAGCAGCCGCGTGTGGCAGAACCCGGCGAGGCGCCGTCCTTACTTAGTCAATCCTCCCATCAACAGGAAACCCACACAGACGGTGACCGGCTGGACGGCTGCCGTTTCCCAGCTACGTGTCGGAGACCATCGATACCCGCTGGCCGTCGTTAAACATTTACAGCCCGTCGGACTATGGGGGGAGGCCAGAAAATACCTCGAGAAAACGAGTTTGAGGGTGTGAAGCTGAATCCATACTGGTAGAGCCAAGTGACAACCAAACCCGCAATCCAAGACGTATTACTCTCTCATCAACTGGTGTAGGCTCGAGACCTACATTTCCGCTTGCTCATTATGTCACGACCCAAGTTTATTAATTTGAACTATATACAGTATATATGATCCATAAAACGTGCCCACCGGGGTGCTTGCAATAAAATTTGCCAACCAGAGGGTGTGGGGGGGGGGGGGGGGGGGGGGGGGTTTTACCCCCATTTTTTGCGACCCAGTGAAAATGGACCCAGGCAATGCTCCAATCCACCATTTTACCGAAAGATTTTCTTCAGGTTTCCAGAAATAAGTGCGATGCGATTCTAACAACAGAAAGAAAATTATGCCGATTTCCAAACGGTCAACGACATCAACGGCGCAAATGAAGTATGTGGCGTAAGATTCAGGCCGACAGCCATTCAGTCTTAAATGTCCATTATGAATCTGAAAATGACCATCACTCAGATGTTAGTACACTAGAGAAAATTGTTACTTTGTAACTCAAATGGAGGGGAGATTAATGCATAAATGCCGGTGCTTCCATTCAAGGATTTTTAGAAGGTCTCCCACTTCCAAAGTCTAGGGACCAGTTTTCTGCAGGGTTCTAGATTTGTCAGCCAGGGGAAGCTTCACCCATTCCTCAAGCCGTCATGCCGTCCTCGTCCCTCCGCCTCTGACACTGCATGGCTGCCCCACCCCCCCGGGAAGGAGGAATACAAGAACCATCGCTCATATGATGAAAAATAAATAAACGCCAGCCTCCTGACAACCGTATGCAATCGCCACGCAATCGGCAGTGACAAGGTCACTTTGGCGGACCGAACTTTACACCATTCCTCTGTTTTTTCCGGTTGAATCCAGTCTAAAAGTTTTCGGATTTATTCCCGCTGAACTAAAGAAATGCAAACGTTTCGTTATTTGCATGACTCCGACATAAACCCTGGCATTGTACTGCTGTACTATCTAAGAGGCATGAGCACGTGCGGACCAGACGGCAAGCATTTTAAAAATGCTAATCTTTGCTATGAACTTGCCTAATAAATTTGTAATCAATTTCTTGAGGGGGGCGTTGTATCCCTTCGTTCTAGATGATAATGAAAAATGCACACTCCACGCGTCTCATTTTGCAAAATGATGCATTTTGTATTAAGCCCTGGATGCAAATGAATAACAAATAATGACAAGGTGCAGAAAGGCCATTGTTTTTAATTTGTGTTTGCACCTCTCTCTCTCTGTCTCTCTTATCCTCTCTCTCTCTCTCTCTCTCATCATCTCTCTCTCCCGCTCTCTTTTCCTCTCTCTCTCTTTTTCTCTCCAGGAAGAATGAAAGCTTCAAATTATAAATGGAAGCTCAGCCCTGACAGTTCCAATAAGGGATTCGTCACGCTGCAGAGAACGACCCACAAGGTTGTACCACAGGTGAGCTTCCCCCCCCTCTGGAAGTCCTACTCTATTATTTATACACAGGAGGTCACCCAACAAAACCAAGGCTTCCATCTAACAACCACCACCCCCCCCAAAAAAAAATAAAAATCCTGCAACCCCACAGTAGACCAAGCTAGTGATGACAGACTTGGTTCCTCAAATAGGAGGTCACCGATTGCAATCTTAAAGACTGGCCAGAGGGACTCTGGCGGCAGCGGCAGGTTGCCATGGGGACATGCCACCCCGCCCACTGATCTGCCCCCCCCCCCTTTAAATGTCTGGCCACTGTGTTCAAACTGGTGAACACAAATGGATGCAAGCCTCCTATACGGCCCATACACAAACTTTACAGTCTGTACAAGAGCAGCAGCTGAGAGCTAATCTACATCCCCAAGGAATGAGTCTGTACGGCCCCCTTCCGGGCCAGGGAGCATTGCACTGTTTGTCGAAGGACTAAATATTTGAAAACCCATTTCTATATCATCATCACAGGGTGTCACTCAATTCCAAGAATGTGAAGCTCATACTTGGTGTCTTTGCAAGACCGGTCTTGCTAACTTGCCTCCCAAGAACAAACTTGTGGCACAATGAATCGTGGGATTGGTCTCTTTCAGCCGGGAAGCTACTGATGAATCTTTGATATTTGAGGAAGAGCGAGACCGACATCTGGGGATTTTTAACCGTCCTCCTGTACTTGTGTTCTTAGTATTGGGACTGATCTTAGGCGATGAAAGTTGACATGGCGGGTATGTGAGAACACAAGTATGGTCAAGTACGCAAATTGAGGAACAGCCACGGACTCTTGTGGCTTACAGGTCGGTACTTCTATATGTTCATAGCTGAATGTTTGATCGAGCATTTTGATCTGATCACCTTGCTCTGGGGCACAAGACCTCCTACTTACATTTGCACCTTTCAGTCAAATAATCAATTCACTTCCATGTCACTTGCTCATTCAAAACAGGTGTCCTCTACCTTACTGTGTAACACACCTATCGCAGGAAGTAACTTTCCCATTTCAGTTGGTGGTTCACATTAAATATGGATATATGGAGCAGAAATATCACTTCAATAAACAAAACATCAGTGTATTGGCAGTGGTTGAATGATACATTTCCCTTTTTAATGGTTCTGAATTTTAATCTCACTTTTTAGTAAATCTGGTTAGAACAGTAGTTCTATTAAAAAAATAATGTTTAATACAAGGAATATCTATTATAGGCCTAATACAAATATTACGTGTTTACCCCTTCGGGATTCATAAGATAAATAAAGCAGGATTGAGGAATACCTACATCCTTTATGTAAAGGTCCGTCCCACGTAAATAGAAAAATGACATCCAGCGGAGCATTTATATCTGGGTATCTGCATTTCACCTCCGTCCCCGATCGCTTGGGGGCCACTTTACGGCTGGAGCGAAACGGTCGAATGGGGAATTTCTCTAGAAGAGACGGCAAAGTGAAGCGTGCCTGCGGCTCTCGGGTTGGCAGGGACTGGGCGGCGTCGCTTCCAGGCTGCCAACCATAACTGGCTCTCTGAGGCTGCGCTCCGGCCAAATGCCGAGCCCGCTGCCGCCCGCTGGACTTCAGCCAATTGGCCGAGGTTGGTTTGTGCAGCAGCATCGAAGTACCACAGCTTATCTCCGTGCTAAATAAGCAAGACGGGCTTTGTTCTGCGGCTAAAGTCTTTGGGCGCCTTTTCATATTAAAATCCTTTCGCGGCTCCAGACATCTCCTTTGTGCTCAGGAGTTATCAGGTGAATAGCGGCTCCACTGCAGAACTGCTGATATCCGCCGCCGGCATCCCGATCGGCGATGATCAAGCCTTCATAATGACGCGGCTCTGACTGCATGGCGGGAATCACATAAGCGATAAATATGGCTTTGCGATCGTTAGACATGAGATTTTCGTTCCTGATCTCGGAACCGAAACTCAATCTTGACATTTTATCAAGGTTAAAATAAATATTTCACTTAAAGGGGAAATTTATATGAAATCAACGTGTTTGTTTTAATTAATCACTGGAGATGAATTAGCCACTTAAGAGTAATTGAGATGTTTGCAAAGCATCAAACAGGTTTCAGAGCAATCATTTTTCTTCCCCTGGAAAAGGGTTGTAAAAGATAAAAATAATCACAGGCTATGAAGAAGAAAAAAGATTTAAGAACTCACCTCTAAAGTATCTTTTTACGTTATAATTATTTACGAAACGATGAAGTATTGATATCAGCTGTTACAGTATACCAGATGACCCCTTACGGTGGACCAGATGACCCATTACAATGGACCAGATGACCTATTAAGGCGGGCCAGAATGTTTTCTCCCTTTTTCATTCAGTGGTCAATAGCAGACTTGTGGGCAGCAAATGTCTCCCCATCGCAGTTTTGACATGAAAGTACATATTTTCAGATGTTCCCAGGTCCACTAATAAAATGTGCCAGGTGGTCAACAGGAAGAAAAATCATTTTTGCCATTAGTCAGCATTCTTAAGGAAAAATGCTATAGCAGATAAGCACCATGTAACCCTCATAGGCTAAGTTAGGGCAAGAAAACAGGAGAAAGATACCTGAAATTCCGTGTTTCTCTTGCAGATTCGCCCTTTAAGTGGTTAAAGAGAGACACTCTTACTCCTTATTGCATGTAAGTGGTCATACACTAGTTTAAGTCAGTTGTAATTGGCTATATTGCATTAAAATGAGATGTAATGGACTATTACAGTGCATTCTTGTACCTGTCTTATGATTTGCAATAATTCCACTATGCATGTTCCCGTGCCCGCTCTCCCATTTAATTATGCAATTTATCTCGATTCATCTCTTCTTTTCACACCTAATATGATGCATACCTGTTTAGCAAACAATGAAATGTCACAATTAAACCTCCATAAGTTTTATAACGCACCCATACAAAATCGTTTTATCAAACTGTCGGTGAAATAATATCAGCTATCTGACAAAAAGTTGCACAAACACATCAAGCAGACAACAAACACTTTGATCATCCTGTTTAGTATTCCTTAAATGCAGAGGCCTTAATTTGTTGTTAATTTGTTTTACTATGCAAACTATTCCACTCGAGAAATATAGTTGAACAGCTATGTTTTTGGCAAGAATGGGACAATTTTGTAACTGATCTTATAAATTTCCAGCAAGTAGAATCATAATACATGCAATATTACTCAATACAAGGCTCTCGTGAAATATTAAATTTCTATAAATTTGTCATTATATTATAAGATATCACAAGTGGAACCACAGCAACCCTGACCAGAATAAGAGGATAGAAGATGGATGGATGGATGGAACTTGCAGAATAAAGTACAAAAAAATACCACAGCCATGAAGTTTACTAATGAAAACACAATGTAACCTAGTAACAAGATTGAGAGAATAAAAAAAACTGTAAACTGCTGTATTCTGTTTCTGGTCAGCAATGAGGAAGTTTACCCAGCATGCCCCTGGATAGTAGCCGCATTTCCCGCTTCGGCTCGAGAGGTTAACTCAGTCAGGTCTCTGCCTCTGGCTCCGTAGTGAATGGGGCACCGAGTATCAACATGCCCATCAGGCAGCAATGCGGCACAATAAAGATTTTAATTATCTACATTGTTACATAATCACTGGATAGTTAATTTATAATACAATATATTTTATCTTGGGGAAAATAATGACCTCAACCCAACCCTATACTGGATGAATGGCTATGAAAAGCAGATGGAATAGTGGCCTCTTTCAATTAATATTCATGTAGCATATAAATAATATGAAAGGATTATTATATTTTTGAGTAACTGTATGAGACATAAATACGAGGAGGCTGGGAAGGGAAGTTACCCCTGTCATCGGTGGCTCTGCAGCGCATTGAGCCGGCTGACATTAGCTTACCCTTGGGCGTCCACGCAATATTTATTTATATATGAAAATCAGAATACATAATGAAACAGAATTAATGCCGCATAGGAAATTGATCCGTGGGGCCACGGCATAGAAGCTAGAAAATGAACCAATATTCTCAATCACGTCACACAGAGTTTAATGAAAGTTTAATTTATTCTGAATTCCCAGCAAAGACCCCCGTTATTTGGGTCTGTTGTAGTTACATCTCGATTCGCTTTGTAATACTGTTCAACAGTGAGCCATTGTTTCTGGAGGAAAGCTCCGAAGACCTGCGCTTAGGTTCCACGTTCTTCGTGAAAACCTTTCGGAACAATGGCACAATCGCGATTTGACTGTATGCACGCATTGCAGCTTTATCGAATGGAGCGCTTCTGTGTTCCGTTAAAAATGAAACAGCAGGTCTTTGCAGATTTTAAGAAATGAGGCCAAAACCATTAGTGGGAAATTGCAGTAACACCTAACTGTACAGAAATTCCCAAACACATACATCATGTTTTGGTCAGCAGGTGCTTTTAACCTAAATAACTCAGTATTTTTGAGAGAGCAGGCTCTGGCACTACCCGGGATAATTGGGGGTTAGGGGCCTTACTCAAGGGTCCAACAGTGGAATCATTTAAGCGACCTTAGGATTGGAACCAACAACCTTCTGACCGCAGGCACGGAACCCTAACCCACAGAGCCAAACACAGCCCACCTTAATGTGCTGACTATGAGACAGAAGAGCTAAGCCCTGAACTCCCTTCAGTCTATGGTATCTGACTCCGCAGAGGTCCCAGCATCCAGTGCGTTCGCCTCATGGCTGCGTTTCCTCTGAGTGCGATGATTTTCTGCCTCATTTCCACCGAAATGCTGATGTGCTGTGAAACATACTTGGCACTGTGTCATCTCTCCCTGTTTGTAGAGCAACATTTAGCAAGCAGATAATAGTCTTGCTCATAGAGATAGTATTTCAGCTATATACTGTCTGTACTCTAATACTATTCAAAGGATATAGTTGAAAATGCTCCGTCATTATCTTCCAAGGCTCTTTACAATATGATTTCATTTATTTTTGTACCAGAATCCTTTTTATAATGGTGAAGAAATATCTGTTTAATCATAACAATTCTCCACCATTACAATAATTTCATGCTAAAAATAAAAGTGAAATTGGCCATTAATCACCTGTCATTGACTCTCTACTTGTTTTGATGAAGGCTTTCAAGAAAATGAGAATATAGTTTGATTTTAAATTGCTTTTCAACATTTCTCTTTTCAGTTAATCTCTCATTTCTCTTCAGTTAATGACAGCACTTAAAATTATTATATGTGTTAACTTTTTACCATTAAATCTTAGGATACATGCAACTTTGGGTATGCAGTTTGCATCATTCAGTAATTTGATTTTATATTCAGCAATACCCAGCCATCTCATTCTGTATTCTGTCAAAACAAGTCTTTTCTTTCTCCTACTTTGTGTAATTGAAAAGTACTCTGTGACAATTCTTTTATGAGGGCTGGTCGCTGTTTTTGATCCGGTTAATGGGCTCCGGCCAGCATAATCAGATCAGCGGAGAGCCGAAGCGATGCCAAGGTCCCGGGGCAGCGGGAGAGAGGATGCGCGGAAACATAGGGGGCGCCGTTTGCAGACATGCCGGCGGGAATGTGCGCGGTCAGCGAAGCGTGAGCGGCAGGGCCTCATGGCTCACTGTGGGTCAATCCTTTCACCGTGTACCTCATTGACTGCACACACAGAACATTCGTAACATTTAGACATCAAAAGGATGCTGATCTCCTACTCAGGCGAGGCGGCAGATTCAGGATCATATGACATCGACTACTTTGCAGGCTACTGTTGACTTTTTCTCTGTGTCAGTGCACAACCCCCTCCCCCGGTCAACACCCCCCCATCTTCCCCTTGCCAGGATCTGCAACTGGTCGGTCCTACAAGCCACTTACAGAACTTGCCATCTTCACGACACCTTCCGGATTTTTCACCCAATGGTATTACTCGCACACTCAACACATTCTCCCTCTTAAGGTATGCGTTCGTCATGAACGCATTTGACAAGACAGCCCCCATCCCATAACATACTTTACTGCATTTAATTGCATATCGAATTTCAATGTTACCCCCTACTTCGTACAAGACCAAAACATCCCTAAGTAGCTTTGCTAAACGTGACAAATCTGAGCTGCGTAATCGAGTGGAATGTTTGTCCCGGTTTTCCTTTATATAGGTAGGACCAACCTGAATTAAATCACACCCTGGAGAAAAAGGGTCCCTATGCATTGGCTATACTCCTGAGAGCGTAATTAATGTTTAATATTTCATAACATTTCTATAAATATGGAGGCAGGACGGCACTCGGCAGTGAGGATAGCTTTGGTGCCTTGAGTTAATCAGTGCCTCCTGGTTCTGTTCAAATACGCACATCGATAATTTATTCCATTCCACTCGCCGAAGGTGCCATGCCAGATAGGCTGACAGGTCTCAGAGCCCGGTGTTACAAAACGGAAACGTGTGGCCATCTCACTCCGTTAATAACATACACAACCCGCAACGTCTAGCTGGCGCCAGCCCCCATCTAAGAAAATGGGTCACAAGGTCACATGGGAGCTTATTTAACAAACCTGGTTCCCAGCGGTAGAAAAGGTTAATAAAATACAGAGGACCAAAATAAAAGTCTGGGGACTATGTGTGTCTATCAGTCTCCAGTTCTTTAGGTACTGGAGTAAAAACAGGCAGAGTTCACTGGGCCCACATTTCTGTGGCCACTGCTATATGAACCTATTGCGTGGTGGAATCTCGACACACATTCTGAGGCAGAAAGGGATCCGCTTTGCCCATCGCAAGAGCGAAGGCATCTATCCTTCTCTTCATTTACAAAAAGCAGGAGAACATAATTTACATCCTTATGAACTGGCTGCCTGCGTCTAATGCATTCAGAGAAATAAGACGAGGTTATTCACTTACAGGTATAAGACGCAGGGTGAGACATCTTGTCTTGGTGGATGTTTTATTTATTTCCTTTCATTCCAAAGATGCGAGGGAAGGGCTTTGAGATATAGGCTGTTCACTCCTTGTTTCCTTTTCCTGACATACGGAGCCTTTTAACAGAATATGACTGTTTGTGGCATAACTGATAATGTGAATATAACATTATGCTTTATTATAAACGTTTTGTCAGTGACTGTAATGTGGATATGGTGTTAGAAAATGATTTCGATGGATGGATGGATGGATGGATGGATGGATGGATGGATGCGATTTTGACAATTGCATAGAATCCCAGTGACATCCATCCCCCCCATACCCCCCACCTACACACACACACACACACACACACACACACACACACACACACACACACACACACACACACATTTGTATTGATATGTTTCTGAAGACTCTTCATTCATAACCCTAATCACAACTATGGCGACCTCAACCCCCACCCAGCCCTAACCTTAACCATAAGTAACCAGACAGAATACAAAACTTTTTATTTCGTTTTTTTCAGTGCGGTCGCTGATGTTTATAAAACTGAGCTTCCACTTCTGGGGACCGAAATGGTGGCCCCAACAACGTCAAAATCACAATATTATATTGTGAGGGCATTTGCTCTCTAGAACATACATAGCTCACACTCAGACACACAGACACACACACACACACACACACACACACACACAC
>JAODKE010000055.1:210974-240584 GCA_026779605.1 Mormyrus hasselquistii
ATGTAATCGTTTATTTTTAGATAGATAGATAGATAGATAGATAGATAGATAGATAGATAGATAGATAGATAGATAGAGTAGTAATAAATTGACAATCGGAATCAGTGGAAAGCATGTGATATTCTCTCTCATCTCGGAGACAAACTTCAAGTATTTCACCAAGCGGGGCGAGTGAGGATATCAGCTGCGGAAAGCGTAGCACAATCAGCAACCGGTCAAAATGTTTTTGCGTGGAGGCCAGAGAGCGAAAATCCCTTCTGCGGAGCTAAAAGCGTGCTGCTATGTAATAATACAGGAGAGGGTTCCTCACTGATATCACAGAGGAGCCTGTGCAGTGCCCTCAGGACAGTGCAAGGCTTTTGACTTTTCGGGGAAAACAGCCTATAGAAATCAGCTCTTGGCACAATATCCAGCGTATAAAACACAGGATGTAGTTTACGGTAATGGTTAAGGTGTAAGGTATGCACATTACTATATATTAATACAGATATTAGTACACAAAGAATATCTATTCATTTTCTGTACCCACAAGTCCTATATAGAGTTGTGGGGGTCCTGAGCCTGTACCAGAGGACATAGTCACAAGGCAGGGAACAAACCAGGATGGGGTGCCAACCCATCACAGGGCGCACACACACACACACACACACAAACATATGGACAATTTGGCAACTCCAGTTCACCTTGCATGCTTTTGGGGCAGCAGTGCTAACCACTGCGCATTACTTCTCATAATTTTTAGCCTGGGGAAGCTTGGCAACTTGTTAATATGATGCAAAGAAGCAGCCATACTTCAGTGCCAGAATGAAATGAGCGTCGCGACATTTCCCGCCCTGTTGAGGTGGGGGCTGATGAAACTTCTCACTAACTCATGAATATGCTCATGAATAAACAACGCCATGCTCTGAGAAGTCACCAAAACATCTTGCAGCTCAAAGCCGGAGATAAAAGAGAATTTCATACATATCTATTCCCTGATCACCTTTTGGAGAACACAGCCTTGGTGTAAGCAGACACTAAACTCATTCTTGTGTTGCATTTCTATTTTATTCAACAGCTGCTTCAAAGAAGATCTGACATGGATCTGGAATATGACTCCAGGAACGAGACACTCGCAAACAATGCCAGTGACCCAATTCACAACACATACCTACCATCATGGGAAGATTTCAACAGCAGCGCGAATGACGTTCGCTACTTCCTGATTGGACTGTACACGACAGTGAGCATTTTGGGGCTTCTGGGTAATATCCTCATATTAATGACACTAGCGAGGAAATGGAAGGAAAAGACCATCATCAACTTCCTGGTGGGTCACCTGGCGTTCTCTGACATCTTGGTGGTTTTATTTTGCTCGCCGTTCACCTTGACTTGTGTGCTGCTGGATCACTGGATCTTTGGGGACGTCATGTGCCACATCGTTCCGTTCCTGCAGTGCGTATCAGTAGTCGTGTCGACGCTGGTGCTCATGACCATCGCCATGGTCCGCTATCACATGATAAGCCACCCGTTGTCCGCTCATCTCTCGGTGAACGCCGGCTGCCTCCTCCTGGCAACGATCTGGGCGCTCAGCCTGTCCATGTGCTCGCCCCTGCCAGTATTCCACACCACTGTGGACTTGAGCGAGAGGTTCCACGTGGAACCTCTGCGCAACAAGTCACTCTGTATAGAGTCGTGGCCCTCCAGCGGGTACCGCATCGCGTTCACCATCAGCCTGCTCTTCATCCAGTACATCCTGCCTGTGGCGTGCCTCACCGCCAGCCACGTTAGCCTCTGCCGGAGAGTCAGCGCCAGCGTCCAGGTCCAGCCTCGGGCTCTGGCAGAGGAGAACGAGATGATCCGGTTGACCCTCCAGCAAGCGGATGAGACGGCCTTCCAGCCAGACCAGCGCACCAGTTCTGACAGTTGGAGGTTGGCTCTAGCCCGGAAACAGAGGAGAAGATACAGCAAAAAGACCTGCTTGGTCGGCCCGGCAACTTCGAGCCGGGAAACGGACTCCAGGGAACGGCTGGCGCCCAAAGAGCAGGACAAGTCTCCGGCTCCTCTTCTACCCACGGTTCCCATCTGCTTCGAGCTCAAGGAGGACGAGAACATCGAGCTGCAGAAGATGCTCACGGCCTCCAAGTCGGTGTCCCGGATGAGGAGGAGGACGCGCGGCGTGTTCGTTAAGCTGACCACAGTGGCGCTGGCATTCGGCATCAGCTGGATGCCGCTGCACCTCTTCCACCTGGTGACGGACTTTAACGCCAATCTGATCTCGAGTCGCCACTTCAAGCTCATATACTGCATCTGCCACCTGCTGGGAATGATGTCATGTTGCCTGAACCCCATTCTATATGGATTCTTAAACAACGGGATCAAATCGGACCTGCTATCCTTGATTAGGTGTTTCTATATGTCGTAACTGAGTTGAAAGTCATGTGACAGGGCACCGTGCAAAAGTCAAAGAAAGTGTTTAAAGCTATTTATGCAGGTAGCAGAGCCGCATCTTGTCGGCAGGCGGGACAGGCAACTGCTTGGGGCCCCCGAGCCACTAGATGGCGAACGAGAGCTGACATTTTAAGCTAATACATATACGAATAAACTTAAAACTTAGAGGGGGGGTTAGAGGGGGGGCCCCCAGTGAATTTTTGCTTGGGGCCCCAACAGACCCTAGGATCGCCTCTGGCAGGTAGTAATTGTATGTTTGCTCAGAAAAAAAGCTTAAGATGACAGTACACGCAAATTAACATTAAAAAAATTAAAAATAGGAATTTCATCTGTTCTCCAAAATATTACAGACCTCTCCTCAAGGCACACCAGCCGTTTCATGTATTAGCTAACTAGATTAAATTACTTAATTAAATAATTTTATTAGGTACTAATCCACCAGCCTAGTATGCTGGTGGTCCAATCAATAATTACATTGGACGGTTACTACAAATACTGGGGTGACTTAAGAAAAGACGCTGAAGCGGCTAAGCTGACACACTTCGGTAGACATGACATAGTTTTCCACTAACATAAAATCATTTAAACATAGATTTTCTTTACTTTGACTTTTGCACAAACAGCTGCCGAACAAATGCTTAACTATCATTTACAGGTATGCTAATTTCCCCAGGGAGAAAAAAACAAACTTAGTGCTGTAAAGATGGGTCATTTTTGTGCTCAAATTATTGATTCTGCTTGATGTTTTGGTGGTGAATGAGCAAGATATGGATATTGACACCTCAAAACAATGTACTACACTGCATGATCAATTAGTCGTTTTAAAGCAATATTATTGCATCAAAATGGTGACATTTAAAAATGGATTATTTTCCACTTGACTATGTTTTCCCTTTGTTTTGTTAAATATATATATATAGGCAACATGCTCTGAGTTGTGTTTAGTGTAAGTGCCCTTCATGTAATCATAGCTATAAAAATAAGTAAAAGGATGCCACTACCACTGACGTCAGAAAGGCAATTCTTTGGTGTTGTTTGTCACATATATGTATTTTCTTTATAAATAAAAAAAAAAAACTGTTTCTGCTTTTAACACCTTTACACGAGGATTAAGAGAACACTACCACACTTTTTTTAAATCTGGCAGTTTTATCCCTTGTGACACACACTTCTGTTGGCAAAGCAGGGCCAGCCTGTCCGTGTAGCGATTGGCGGTTAAGGGCTTCACTCAGGAGCCCAATGGTGACGTAACTCTGCTGACCCAGGGATTTGAACCAGAGACCTACCGGTCACAGGCTCAGAGTCCCAAAACCCACTCACCCCCCCCCCCCCGACTGGAGGGCACATACTACAAACAACATGCTTTTTTAAAAAAGGTAAAATGTTGTATAAATTGTGCATAACCGTGAAGCACACAAACATTAAGCGGTCAAACAGAGGGGCAAAGCTGCTATTTGGCTGCTTGCTGGGGGAGGGGGGGGGTCTCCTATTGATAAAGGGCACTTGGAACATCAAGTAGGGGCATTCTCATTTGTTCAGGTGAAAGGGACAGGTGAGGCGGCCCTCACTCCCAACTGTCCCCCACCCCGGGGCCATCATTCCAGATTCCAGCACAGGCCAGAAACTCTCCAGAATGCAAAATTAACACAGCTTTGGAATGTGGGAAAAAAAAAACATGGGGTGAAGCTGTAAACATCGAAAAGAATGAGCACAAGCTACTTACATATATATAAATATCTCAGAATGCAAGATGCATGATTTCTTGAAGGTGCAGTACAGTGGTTTTGATCAAATTGCTTAGATTTCTTCAGTGAGGAAGCCAAGTCATACCTACACTGGTGGTCAAATTTGTGGAAAGACCTAGCGCTTTTGGCATTGCGCTTTAAAATGACTACACAAATATTAGTGGTAATGTTTATAAACAAAAAATGTTACAAATATCATACATTGGATGAGTAAGTACACAATTAGTAAATAAGTAACTGGATCGACAGAAATAAATTAATAAATAAAGTTCTGCAATCATTAAAAATTGGAAGTGTTTCCACAATTTTGGCCACTAGTGCGCTTAGCAATTGAATCAAATCTGTGCACTAAATTCGCCAGTGGATTATTAAAACAGCACGTGCACAGATTTATATACTATGATTGGTAAACACTGTAATATTAAAACCTATATAATACTTGGAAAAATGATTCTGATGCTATATTTTTCCTATCCGTTTTGTTTTAATTTGTTTACCGAAATACAAATATGACCAAAGGGTCGCAAGTTAAGAAATACATGCTGAAACTAAGGAGTGATAATCATCCGCATGTTTGCATATGCAGCGATCGAAAAATAAAATCAAAGTATAAAAACGTGCATGACTGAGCTGTTTCATGACCACGTGATTCATCAAAGCAACGTGGCGAAAATATCGATTTTACTACCACGGGGGACCTCTTTTATGTGGTATTACAAAGAATTTTTAATTATTTCAAAAGAAAAATAGGGATAAAATATGCTATGAGTGGTGCATGCAACTCCCGTCAGTGTTCTAGATGCCTGGCAAAATGTACATTTTAAAATGTTAATTAAACATTACCCCCCCCCCCCCCAAATCTTCCAGGGCTTGTTCATTCTACATAAAAAATGTCTTTAGGCTATGAAATGATGTGATGTGTGAAATACACTTTTAAATTACTGAGAAGCAATCCATCATAAATAATATTCAGTGTATTAGGCAGAACCTGAATAAAATCATACAATTCATATTACAAAAGCGATATGTTTTACTTGAATATCCTTCAAATTAATACAGATTGGTATTGTCATCTCTAGCATCGAACAAACTATTAGTTATCTTCTGTTCAGTGTTTATAATTGGCTGAACTTTACATCCACCTAACATCTCTACTTCCATTCTTCTAGTTCACATTCTCACAGTGAACGATAGGAAGAGTCAAACACATACAGCGTTCACTAGGGGGCGCCCTTTCACAACCTGCATGGGACCATGGTCCAGAGCAGGGGTGGGCAATCTTATCCACAAAGGGCCAGTGTGTATGCGGGTTTTCTCTGCAACTCTCTAATTAGATTACTAATTAAAGTACTGATTTGCTAAAGAATCATCACACCTGGGTTTGAACAGCTGACCTACAGGTTATCCCAAAAACCTGCATACACACTGGCCCTTTGCGGATAAGATTGCCCACCCCTGGTGCAGACTCTAATATTACGAAGCCGGATTTCTTGCTTAGCAGGATAACTTTACGGATTCAAGGTAGTCTGGGCTGAATGTAAGTGAAAGTTCATTTAAACTCGGGTACCTTACTTGCAGCAAATTATCCGAAACAAGAATCCTGGCTTCATGATACGGCAGCCATGACATGCGTCAGGCTATGACTGCCACCATGGCAAAATAAAATTTGACCAGTTTATCGTTAGAATGAGATACGAAATCTCGTTTTAAAATGTGATTTTGCATTTTCGCCCCTAGGCGAATATAGGAGTTACTACATTGCCCAGAATACCTGCTTTGTCTGTGTGTCTGCATATGTTTCGCGTGATATACCGGCATTTTTTTAATACCCTGTTCTCCATACTGCCTGGAACAAGCTACAGACTCCCTGATACCGTCAAACATAAGCGGTTGGAAATATGGATGTTGATTTTTAACGACTACCATTATAAGGGCGTTTATACGATTTATTTAAACAGCGGAACCTTTAGGAGCGTTTCAGCGACGCAGGGAGGAAAAATACTGACGTACCGTTTCCGGAGTGTCACACTGCGTGCTGCACGTGTTCAGGTTGCTGCAAGGATCTCAAACACACGGCGGCCGCCAGAAATGGTACGTAGATGCCTAGATAGCACGACGGCATCGTTAAATCTAACAAGTTGTTATACTTGGAATTACATTGTGTGTCTGATTTCTCATATTTCAGCCTAAAGCCAAGAAAGGAAAGGGACCAGTGGAGAAGAAGGTAGTCCATCCGTACAGTAGGAAGGCTGGCTATCTTGCAAGAGAAGCCATTAAACAAGAGAAAAAAGAACGGTAAACTTCAGAACAAGACCTTATTGCATGCAAGTTGTTATGACAAAACGGATACCCCAGCTGTCACTGGTATAGTTACCAGCTTTACTTAACTAGCTGTCTACATATCGCGAATAATAATATCACTATACAACCAAGATAATGCGAATAATTATGTAATTACTCCAGGCTGAAGAATGAAAAAGCATTGCGACTGAATACAATCGGTGAGTTTGCCACAAGACGAGAACTTGCATTGCAGTTGCCTCATCACCACTTTAAGCGCTAACTGGGTCTTCGCAGGTGAAAAGCTCGTATGGTTCCAAAACCAGCTCGATCCAGCTAAAGAAGAATATACAAAACAGGAAGCTTGTGAAATTATTGAGAGGTAAGTATATGAACGATCGTTTGTTTATTCCTGGATTACTAAGAGATTTGTTTAACACGAATTGCGACACGTTACTTAAAGCTATCTGGCTTGGTCTGTTTCCTCTCAGGTATTTGCATCGCTTCGACAACGAGTTGGAGCAGATCGAGCTGGCGAACAGCATTAAAGGGAGACAAGGGCGGCTCCACGGCTCCAGAGAAAATGTCATAAAGCAGACGATTGAACGAGAAAGAGTCCTGTATGAGGGCAATGGATTTGGTGCGTCCCGGTTCTTTAATTTGCTGATTTGAAGTGTTGATTATTATAGTTTTGCTTAGGCTACAGTGTAACGTTTCAGAGTTGAATAGATCTATGGGGAAAACGTGATGTCGAGTATATTAGATTAACTAATAACCACTGGATACACAAGCCTGAATACCCTGTTCTTCCCTCCTGTTTTAGAAATCCCCGATATTATCAACTCTAAGCACCTAAAAACATTCAGGTGAGACTTTTTTGCGGTGCAGTTTGATCGTTTTTATAAGTCATGTTTCATTGTCATCCACTCATCCATTGATTCTATGGAAAATGTAGGAGTAAAATGTACTTTGAAATACAGCTGTTTGACAAACGAGGCACCTCTGTCAAAGAATTAGGGAATTGTCTTCTTGTATGATGCTTTAGTTTCTAAGTAGACAAGAAATTGTTAATATGGTCTATTTGTCCTGCATTTATAATCTGGTCTTTATGCCAATGACAAACATTTCTCCAAGCACAAGACCAGAGGTGGAAATTCCAGGTGCAGAAAGTACAAATCCAGATCGTGATCTAGTTTCAACCAACCAGTTGAGCATAAAGAGCCACAGTCACAGAGACTCAGCTGGTTGGTTGAAACAAAATCCTGGTCTGGATTTGTACTTTGTGCACCTGAAATTTCCACCTCTGCACAAAACACCTGCTTGCTGGGGGGGCACATTGCAGTTTTAAAATTAATACTGAAAATATATTTTCACCTGCTAATCAGGAATAATTTGGTCATTCATTCAGAACTAGTGAAAAATCAGTTAATACTCATTACAGTTCCTTGTTTGATGACTTGCAGTACTCTCTAGCAGCATTATTTAAAATAATCACACCGCACATCGTCAGTTGTGAATCTTAACATGCTAGCTCGCTCGCTACACTAAAAAGGCAAACCCATCACGTTTTGCTTGTTCGCTGGGTGTTCATGGGCCAGCATGTAACTCGGATTCTTACAGATTCGTGCCCATGTCTGTGTGGGTTCAAATCCTGTAGCAGGTGGAGTTATATCATCACTGGGTCCCGGGTCCTTAACCACAATTGCTTCATGGATTTTGGCTGAAACAAGCTTCCCTAACATGGATGTTGCTTTGGACAAAAGCCTCAGTAGAGTAAATGTACGTGAGCGCTGTCTAACCTCTGATGTGATTGGGTGAAGTAGCATGAATGCAAATAAGCACTGATTGGCCTGCGACATGTTTGGGTGAAGTGGCATGAATGTAGTCCGCAGTGTCATCGCGTATCCAAAACAAACCGCAAATGAAAACATTGGATCTGGGTTATTTGCCACGCTGGACTTTCTGAGCACAAACTGAGAGCAGCATTGGGGCAGCGACAGCACGACCTAGTGGTGTCCTCACTCATGCAGAAGCCTTTAGGGATTTAATACCGACTTCTTTTTAATTACACAGGGAATGGAGCGGAGATCTGAAAAAGCTTCCGAATATAAAGATGCGAAAGGTATCCCGGAATGCACAGGACGGTGCAAAAGACACGCAGGAGCGCCTCCCAGAGGAGATTGACGACGGCGTGGAGGATGAGGAACTCTCTGCGGGGGGTTACGAATGAACTTCTTCACGGCATCTAGTATTCATCTGAAGGAGCATCTCCCTTCCACCGAGATCGAGGCTCTCAGCCGGGTTCCCGTCTGACTGCTGTTGGGCTTTTGGGTTTTCCGTAGGTCTGTAACGCAAGGAGACCCTCAGTGTGTAGCGTTGGATGAGACGTCCAAGGCCTTTGCTGTATTATTCTGTATGCTGTCAAACAGCTACTGGTCTAACCCGATACAACCAACCGACTCTGTTGGTTCCTGCTGAAGCGTTTGAAGTCTCTTTGGGCTTCAAAGGCTCTGCTCAATAATCCCACCCTTCATGGGTTCTGCAGGTCAATCTCTCATTACTGACAGGGAGAGGGCAGCTAAATTGGGTTAGATAGGTTAAGTCGTTAAAAGGATGCTTATGTGTTGGTATACCAGGAATAAGGTTGACTTTGAATCCTGTACTGAATTTAAAAAAATACATATCTTTACAGTGTGAAGAAGAAAAGCTTTTTTTCTGTTTTCAAAGAATAAATGTCAATTTTTAAGCAAAAAGGTAATAGGGAGAGTTTATCTAATAGCAAAACAACAGACATTCCACATTCTCGCTCCCTTCCAGCACCCAGTAGAAGCGAAAACGTGGACTGTCTGGGGTTATCCCAAGGACCGGGACCCTAAGACCACGACGTGACCAAGCAGTGCTGACAATCAATGGATTCAAAATCTGTCCATTTATGCTTTAAAATAAAAATCTGTGAAGCGTTTCCTTTTACCAACGAAGTAAGAAAGAGAACTTTTGCTAAAAATCTGCTTATACATACATTTATTTCTCCGTTTTAGTTTACATATATATACACATACGACCCGAGTTGGGGCACCCAACGTTAATATGTAATGGATAGGTAACCATGTTGTAATTGGCATAGTTCACATGTACTGTTATTGATATCTTGTCATTCCCGTTTGGTACATTCTGGAAAATCTGATACCTTCACAAAAGAAGTGCAAAACATTTGTTCATTAAGTGGATAACGAAGAGTATCAGCCTGGTAATACAAGATTTTCGGTAACGTCTCGAGACACAATGAGAAAAAACGTCAGAAAACAGAAAAACACAGTTTATCAGAGTCATTCCATAACTGCTGCACATTCAGCTGATATTAGCTGGCTGGCGTGAGGGACAGGAGGCTTTAGTTCAAAAGTCAACAACCCTGCCGGGGGGGTACTTGCATACTTGTAGACTTTATTGCCAAAACTCAAATGCAAGTAAGCAGGAATGTCTGAATACTGCGACCGCCTCGCGTCCTGTGAGCCATATGCACTGATCATGCCTGGCACCAGCTGGTAAAGATAGGCCTCCGCCAAGCCTGTGCCTACCTACCCCCCAGCCTCGTGCCCATGGGGCAGGCAGGTCGAAAGGTTGGGGCTCCCAATTAGCTCACTTATTTCCAGGTGCATATTCAGCCTCCCCACCAAGTCAGAGGTCAAATCAGTCAATCATGACCACAATCCCAACAGAATAAATGGTCACTGTGCTTCAGCGTTAATATTTTATTATGTGATTTAAGTTATTTACAATACAAGCTACATGCTACAAGTGGCCAGTGTGAACTTGTTTGGCCACCCCCCCTCCCCTCCCCTCCCCTCCCCTCGAAGCTCATACTCCGATTCCTCTTGGGCTCCAACACTTGCGTCCCGCTTCTCTGCAGTAGCAGAACCCGGAGGACCGGCGCTGATCCAAGGGCTGAAACCCATCCTTCCGAACGACGACACACCACGGACATCAGCACATTTGGTTGCACGTTCATGTTTGTTATGAAGATGCTCAGATACCTAACAGATGAAAAACTGTGACACTTAAATCATAAATTGGACTTCTGCACTTCAGTGGGATGTCAGCTCTGTTAAATCACACCCCCTGCTGGTTAAAATAGGATTTAAAACATTGTTTCCTAATGATGATGATTTGGTATAAAATATATCGAACTATAAAGATTCTTTTAACGAGATTATATATGCCATTAAAATCAATTTCTGCACCAACTGGAATTTTTAGTAAAAAATTGCAAATAACTCATACAATGGGCTATTTTTCCAACACCCCAAGTAAGAGCTCCTTTGTGCTTACGGCTAACAGGTGGCCTGGTCTGGGGTCCATTTCTGCCTTTGTTAAACATCGTTAAGTTCCTTTCATTCTGAGGACTTGAAAACCATCACCATGACGACTGCCAAGTTTTCAACAGAACCTGAACTTGTTCTTGTCTTCAAAACTTTAGGTCTTAGAAATAAAGTGGGAATGGGGGGCGGATGGATATTTCACGAGAGAGCCGCCATAGGCAGTCAGACGGGCGCTACATCTGGAACGGTGTCGCCCCCTACTGGCCAGTGAGAGTTTGTTTCCGTCTGGGGCACCGGGACCTCCACAGAGTCATGTTTGCCATTTGCTTGGCTTGCGGGCAGCATCTTCTCTTCTCCCTTTTTGACAGTGTCCGGACAGTTCTGGACAAAGATGATCCGGTTATACGCCTTGAGTCTGCGCCAAAGCTGAAGGTACACCTTACACTGGATGTACATGAAGATAAGGCCCCCGGTGAATCCGATTGCCACCACGATAAGTTTGGTCCAGAAGGGCCACTCCAACACACCTAAAAGCCGAATGGAGAAAGAGGCAAAATCATTATCCTCCATAGTCCTTTTAGCGTTAGCGGGATGATAATTAATGCAGCCACAGAGGACACTGGCACAAGCGTATACTGTGGAAGTCCGCTAATTGTTTCTTGAAGATGCAAAAAGAATCGTTCTTACCGTTTTCCCTGCCTTGTTTTATCTCCTCAGCCGTTCTGTCAATTAGCACATAGAGAGACCACACGACACAGACGACTGCTATAATGTGGAAACTGACTGAGCAGAAGATCTGGCGCCTCTCACGGGTGGACATCTGAAGTTTTTCCCACTGGAAGAGGATGGAACAAAACAATTCAGAGATAGCCAAATAGGTCAAAGGTAAATGTAACGTAACACTGCCACCTGGTGGAGTACCAGAAATGACACCTGTATATGTACAAGCACTGAAATGAACTCCAGGTACCCCCTGTCACAGTGTCCAAGATGAGAAGTTAGAAGATTGATGGATGGATAAAAAAAGACTATTATCAAGTTCACTCACTATCAGAAAAGGGGAAAATACACAAGTGTTATAATTCACTATGAGAGTTCACAACCTTGGCAGTTAGATAAAAGGCAAGTTCTTTTAGAATAAAACAAATACAGAATATAACACGTTTAAATAACATTTACGCAGAGAAACACGTCAAACGCCAGTGTGTGCTACCGTTATGTCGAAAGCTCAAAAACACAAGTTCCTTAGCATAAGACAGGGCTCTTCAAATCTGGACCTCGATTCCAAATCCAGGCCATGTTTTCAGTTCTCCCAGGTAGTTAGTTTAATAATTACTGATTCTGATTGGCCAGAGGCTTCACACCTGGCTCACGGATAAAGGAAAACTGGAAAATCAGCAGGACTTGGCCCTTGAAGGCCGTGATTTGAACAGCCCTGGTGTAAGAGGAGTTCATTACACCCGTAAAATTCCACTACCTGAAGCTTCCTCTCAGCCTCGGCTAAATCCCTTCCTTTCAGATAGCAGAATCTGCCCCAGAAGGCGTGACGGATTTACACCCCAGACGACCGCTATCGCTGCTCTCTGACTCACCGCCCCCCCAGTACCCAGGGCAGATCCCAGGAAATTATCTACTCCAGAAAAGCCAGACATACCACCAAAGCATCAGGAGTGAAGGATTTTCCCAGCTGTCTTCCTGCCTGCTCAGTCATACACCAATTTATGATAAAATCTGAATTCAGTCCACAGCAGGGGTGGCCAATCTTATCCGCAAAGGGCCGGTGTGTATGCAGGTTTTTGGGATAACCTGTAGGTCAGATGCTCAAACCCAGGTGTGAGGACTCTTCAGCCAATCAGGGAGGTGCACCAAAAACCCCCATACACACTAGCCAGTTCTGGATAAGACTGGTCACTCCTGGTCTACAGCGTGGAGCAGAAGTGAGGCTCTTCCCCCATCAAATTTCTGCTTAGTACAGTCCTTTGTCTCCAGTTCACTTCTTTTAACGGAATTGCGAAACAACGTGTATTCTTTAAAAAAATGCTACAGTGCTGGACTAATAAGCAGGGTCTCCATGGCGATAGGACTCCAGCGCCAGCCGGCAAGGGCTTCGGGTTGGCAGCCCAGCTGACCTTGATCAAGCCGGTGACTTCATTACACTAACTAGGGTCAGCTGGGTGCCTCTGGGAGATTTCAGGGAGCTGCTCTTTGGTGTCACACGCGCGGAGCTGCGACGTGTCGGCTTACCGCTACTCCTTCGCATTTTTAGTTTTTGCGGCGATATGCGTCAGCCTTTCTTACAGGGAACTCCGCATCTTACTTTTGGGCAATAAAGTGGTTTGGTTTTCGTTTCTTGATCCTCAGTTTGATCTCCCCGCAAAACTGACCACAAGGTGCGGTCATGCAATCCAACATTTAGGCTTCAAGATATTGCATGTTGTTTATGTGAGGGAGACAGACAAACAAAGTGTACTATGTATGTATAGACAGGAGTGTACGCCATTGCTGATTTTTGCAAGAATCCAACACACGTTTGACTAAAAAAAAAATCCTATAAATTTACAGTTTAGAAGAATATATATCTGTAATATCCGAAACTATTATATCTCACCAAGCAGCACAGGCAAACAAGGATATGAGCACTTCAGCAAAAACAGCCCATAAACACAATTCACGAGTCCCAAGAGTTAAGGAGAACCTTAGCCGCTATCCGACAGACCGTAATCAAAACAGAGAAGTGGTGAACACTTCTTTTTTTTCTGGAGAATTGCGAGTGCTGGGTCATCGTTTATTACTTTACATTTTCGAAATGACAGGTGCAGCGGTGCTGAATGCACATCCTTCAGAATTTAGCGCCTTACATAAACCGTACATGGGGGCATTTGCTAAGGGACACAAAAGCGACACCATGTTAAAACTGCGCCGTCCTTCCCCTTTGTTACCCAGCGCTACTCCTTTCATAAACCTTCTGCAATTCGATACGAAGTTCTCCTTTCGCTTTACCTTGTCCATCACATATTTCCCTGTGACTTCTGATATTACAAAAACAGAAACCGATAACATTAATCATTCTTGAGTTTAAAGACTAGAATCAGTTGCTTTAACAAACCCAGTCATTCATTATTCCTCAGTAATAAACTACGAAATTCATAATATATAAAACAAAGAGATTAAATAATCCAGTCCAGAGAAATACTGAATGTGACGATCCTGAACTAAAATCTCGCAGCGGAACATTAGAAATAAAATCTCCCACTGATACCGAGGGGAAAAAACCTGTTAGTGGACTCTTTTTTGAAAATGTTGACCTTGCATATACCTGTTGATAACATAATGCAAATAAAATAATATTGTAAATGTTCCTATGGAGACTGTTCCTATGGAAACGGAGAACAACTACAGTGCAAATCAATGACGCCCCTAGAACGGCATGCTGTAAATGAGCCTGTAATGAGCCTTTGGTGTGAAGGCCTGACTGACCTCTTGTTTATCTCTTCTCCCCATGCATCTGTTACTATATAAGACGTCAGCAGGTAAGGTTACGCTTGTGACCTGGTTTGTAGCAGGACTCTGTAACCGTATCATGTAAATGTGTGACAAATTACGGAAGCATTATTCACTTTGCTCAGGGTGTTTGGAAGACGGATGGCTGACATTTATGGATGTGTCAGTGATCAAATTAACCGTTTACATGAAACAAGGTCACAAAAAGCTGATACACGTTTTACACACTCACCACATTATGCGCATCACGGTGAGTAACAGGAATAGTTTACCGCATCTTTAAATTTACGTCTAAAACAATTATCTGCAGAATTACTAGTGACATTACTGGTGAAACTTCTGGAGAGTGAATTCATTGTAATTCCTGACTATCTTAAAAAAGTACCTGTGCAACCATACAGCTATCCAATTTTATTTCACAAAATTATCCAATATAGGGATTTCATGCAAAATTAATAGGAAATAAATATTTTTTTAAAAAAGGGGATAGTGTAACAAATGCAATCTTTGCTTCCAGTCAGTGTAACTTTTGCAAACACCATCTTTTCCTGTTTCAGCTTGATTATGTTACCTAACACCTTTTAATATAATTATGAAACCGGCTCACATACAATTGTTTGGCCTTTGTCAGAAAGCTGCCAGTATATTAAATTACATCATGCAGAACCAAGTGAATCTACATTCACCAACAATTCCTTGAAATCAACACAGCATATCCGTTCCACTCCATATCAGCAGGGGGCAGCAGTGTGCTGTTTTCCTGCAACAAAAGGCTGCTATCTCAGCTGTTTCCTGCCTCAAGATGAAGGCGGGTACAAGATGTTTTGGCTTTTATCTTAGATTCACTCTTGTCAATATCGTTATCCACTTTAGACAGAACATCAGGCCAAACATTCTGAAGAAGGGCTAAGGGCTTAATTAACTGTTTTTACAAGTAGGGCAGGCCAGGCTGCAGAGCAGATACGTTTATTGCACACAAATACATATTTTCAGACTGTTTGCTTATCTTGCCCTCTCCATGTGTCCAAAGGCTACCTGAGCAGAGGCGCCCAGGTCCATAGCTCCACACTGCCGGGCTCTAAACCAGTGTTTCTCACCCTGCTTCTCCAGGACCCTCCCCCCAGCCCCAAACACTCCATATTTTTGCTACCTCCCAGCAAGCATCTAGACCTCTTAACCCTCAGAATCCAAAATGTCAGGCCTTGCCAGATCCCCAAGATCCAGATCCCCAGATCCTAAAACCTACAGGCAACAGATTCACATGCCCTAAGGCCCCCAGTACCTCAGGCCCCCAGTACCTCAGACCCCCAGATCCCAAGACACTACCTTGCGCAGCGGCTTCAGCTGGGTCTCCATGATGAAGTCATACTTGCAGAGCTCACAGCAGCGCGTGTCAGAGCTCTTGATCCACTGGTGCAGGCAGTCGGGGTGGACGAATCGCAAGCTGCCCGTGCAGCGGCACGGCGTGATCAGGGGGCAGTCCTCGTCGCCCTCGCAGTGGCAGATCCTGCAATGGCGAATGCAGCCATCAGACGCGGCCCTCGCCCGCAGGCGGCCTGGCACGGCCCCACCCCGCTAATCCTTCCCACAATCCACCTCGTCTCACTCAAAGCTCGCTGCTGATCGGTTCCGTCACTCAGCGTTTTGGCTGCCGGTCGATGCCGGCAGTTACCACCAAAAGGACTTCAGAGAGTCGCCCTCATAACCGCACATCCCATTTTTAATGAGTCATTTAATTCAGCTGCTCCACAAACTAGAAGGGAAGTATGGGCTTCAAAAGACAAAGGCACAATATAAAAATACATTTTAAGTGAACAGATAAGCTTAAAAAAGGTCACTGCCATGGTTTCCTGGGCTTTTGCCTGCTCCTCTGGCCTTTGGAGGGGGCGGGAGGGGGGGGTCGACGCACCATTTCTGTTTCTGAGTTTCAAAACCTGAGGCTGAAACGGGAAGCTCAGGCAGCTTGGAGGTCTGCGGGCCGCAGAGGACATTACAGTCAGACGTGTGAGCGCTGCCCGGCTGCTGGGGGGGTGGGGTGTGATGAGCGTGACAGGCGCTATGGGCGCTTCCGGGTCCCTGGCCCTGATGGGGACGGGCGGCTCCATTTGGGTTGAGGTCCCCGGGGCCCACGCCGCACTGACCTGCACATCTCCGCATCGTCGTCTGTGTACCGTGCTGGGCCAGCTGACCTCCTGGCCGAGGCGGTGACCTGGTCCTCAGTCCCCGAGTCCAGCTTGCAGATGTGGCCCTCCTCAGCGGGGCTCCTGTACGCGGCCCTGCAGCCTGAGGCCTCCCCCTGTGGCTGCTGCTCCTCCCTGCTGGCTGAGAGTCCACACCTCTTCTTCAGGCCGCCCTGGGGGGCCCGTCTTCGGCCCCCTGCCGATTTGGGGCCCCCAGAGTCCAGCTCGGCGCCTTCCCCCTCTGTGCTCCTCTCTTTGCCGCGCCCCCTGGCCCTCCCCCGGCTCCAGATCCAGCTCCTCTCCTGCCTCCGCTTCTCCTCTTCCTCCTCCTCTGAGGAAGAGTCAGACTCCCGATGGCAGATGTTACAATGCCCGGGCGGCTTCTTGCGGCTCCCGGGGGCCCCGTCGACTCCCCGTGGCCCGATGGGGCGCTCGCAGGCTCGGCAGAACAGCTTCTTCCTCCTGTGCCTCCTCTTAGCCTGCCTCCCGGTGCGAGGCGCCCCCTTGTGGCCTGGAGTCCCATCTGGAGTGCGCGGCTTGGGCACATCCTCCTCCAGCACTGGGAGAACCCCAAAGCTACGAGGAGCAGCGGCGGAGACGCAGGAGCGGCGAGAGGCGGCGGCGGCATGCAGACATGGAAGATGAAAAGCGGGAAAAGACAGGATGAGGAGGGACAGCCGGACAGATGCGGGTAGAAAATGAAACGGAAAAAACGGAGAATATGGTGGCTTCAGCTGGGCTCTGGAGCAGCGGCTGCGCTGCCGTCTGTCTGCTACCGCTAAACCAGTGTGGTTTACAAGGCTGCTGCCACGGGAAGCCCTGACAGCTCAGGGCAAACATACAGTGCTGTGCAAAAGTCTCAAGCAGCCGAAGATAAAGTTTACAGCTTCATCTGGGTAGTAAGCTTGTTGTTGCTCAGGACAAAAACACAGTTTAAGATTAGAATATATGCAAATCAAGAGAGACGCAATAAGCGAACAGGAATTTGTTCAGTTCTCCAAAAAGTCGCGGCTACTTGTTGGACGGCTAGAAGGACGCAGCTTCGGGGCCCAGAGCTTCTCCTCGGGGACACTCCAGGAGTTTGTTACATTCCACCCGCAGCTCACTGAATTCATTCGCTTAATTAGTTCATTAGCCAAACAAGGAGTGCAAGTGATCAAGTCAAAAAGAATACGTGGGAGCATTAGTCTGTGGCTGCTCTGACTCAAGCAGAGGTTTTAAAATTGCTAAAGACCCCTATGACAGACATAGTATGGTTTTACTCAAACAGGAGGATCGTTCATTTTACAATCTGCGCAAATATACATTTACTACCCAGATAAATAGCCGTAAACATTGTCCTTGACCTCCTAATGCTCCTGCACAGTACAGGACGTCCCCAGTGGCTTCAGATAGTATCTGAAATGAACATTCTGGAGCAGGATCAGATATTATTGAAGCTCAGTTTAAGAGGGGGGGGGGAGGGGGGGTTGAGGAGAAGATAAACAGAGACCGAACCGATGGAATGACCAGGAGGAATGAAGCACAAGCAGGCAGAGCGACCGACAGGAGAGTGACATGAGGAGACGTGTGACGACGACAGTGCAGTTCAGAGACTCCTACCTGCAGATATCCTGAGAAGAGGAGGTGACAGAGGTGCGGGAGACGCTGTGGGGGCCGATCCCTGTCGTGGAGCTACTCGCCTGCAACGACCAGTCGTACAGTGTCACTCTCGTCCTCCAGCACGACGACTTCAAGAAGAACTCAGACATGGCGAGCGACCAGAGCGATCGTCAGCCACGGAAGAATACGGAAAGGCGTACAGTGAACGTGAAGAAAGAACTAGGTGTGGGACAATAGAAAGTGAAACCAGTTACAGGAAGTCTGCTCTGTTTACTCTTTAACTCTTGCGCCACTGCCAAGAATATCAGAGATTTCCTATACAAATAAATATCCTGGTTCAATGAACACGCAAATTCTCTAAGCATGTTTTCTGAGCATTTGGGTGGCGAGGAACACCAGCTGAAATTTCTCCATAACCTCGTGATCATAAGTGGTGCACGGGGGCATGCTGTACCTTAGAAATGTTGCTGGTTCGGCTTCCGGAACGTCTGGGAACTTTGTCATTCTGTCCGGGAACAGAGAGGGCTTCATCAGATCTACCTCCGACGGGATCATGAAATACACGGGTGCCAAACTTCAGTCCTGGGGGGCCGGAGCCCTGCACATTTTTGGGTTTCCCCTCATTTAACACACCTGATTCAGCTCCTTGTGCTAATTACCACACAGCTCTTGAGCTGAATCATTTTTGGTGGAACAGAACTAAGAAAGAACTAAGATACACAGGGCTCCGGCCCCCCAGGACTGCAGTTTGACACCCCTGATGAAATGCAAATAAAAACGGACCAGGCGTGTCTGTCTGCTCGCGAATCTCTGCAACAGACGGCGACATCAACTGTGCCAATTAACTGTGAAGCATGATGCAGTTACGGGCCCTCGTAGGTGAATTTCTTACCATTCCAGTCTACTGGTGGGAAAGCCTGGTTCGATAGGCCACTTGAAAAATCGCCAGTTTGGATGTGTGCCATCATGTGACCATGTGATAAAGTGAATAAGTGATCTTAGGAGGGATGTGTGAAGTTAACAACTAGCTGTGCTGCGAAACTGCGTTTCGATCCCATGCTGAGCAGATCAGGCCACTGAGGCGGCCAGATACTCCCATTGCTGAGGCCCTCAAGCAAATATAATTAATAATGTAATTCAGATTTCATATTTACATTCCAGCGTTTCCCCTACCATTATATTAGGGGGGGCACCTCTCGAAATTTATTTGCTATACGGCACCAGATCACAACAGAAGTCGTTTAAGGTTACCTATCCTATAGAACAGGTCTGTATATTGTCCTTTTATCAAACAAACTCAACAGCCTTATGTTATTTATCTTATTTATACAACAGCCTGTCATTTTTGTCTCTACACAGTCGCGTGTTTACAATTCTCCTCTGCTCTCTGTATCGTGCATGACGCGACCCGATGCGCGCACACAGACACGTGCGCGTACACAAAGGTGAGCACGCTCCCACCAGCGGACAAAGAGCGCGTGTTGGAAAATATGTCGCGTCAACCATCTGAAAAGCAGACAAAAATATCTGCATTTTCCATTGCCCTGATGGTCCCGGTCAGCAGTGTAAACTGTGAGAGGGACTTAACCATGAACAGAGTAATAAATACGTTGCACAAGTTTTCTGCTTTAAACTTTCACTATTTAAAGCTATCAGCATCACTTTTAAAGTCTAACAGTTAATGTATTTGCAGGTCAAGACAAACATCCGCAATAGGCTGCAAGGAGACCATCTTACAGCCTGCATGCGGATCTCAGTAAACGGGACAGACGTTTCTGACTTCCCATATCAAGAGGCTCTAGAAAGGTTCTTCCAGAAGCCCAAAGATACACTGCAGTGACAAAAGCTGCACACTTTGTGGATAACGGTCATAAAAAGAAATGTTCTGATGTTTAGTTCAGTTGTTATATTGACTGTCCCCCCAAAACTGTAAACCTAGGGGAAACAGTGCATTCTTTATTTATTTAGTAGACGCTTTTATCCAGAGCGACATACATTTGAGAGAGCGGGATCAGCCGGTCCGTGCAGTAATTGGGGGTTAAGGTTCGTGTTCAGGAGTCCAACGGTGACATCATTCTGCTGACCCGGGGATTTGAACCAGCGACCTTCCGATCAAAGGCTCAGAGTCCCAAAACCCACCCAGCCACACATCGCCCCCCGACTGAAGGACACATACTACAAAAAATGGTTCAAAAGCAAAGGTACAGTGTTTATAAATAGTGTATTAGTGTAGTGTCTTGAGAAAGAGAGAAAAAGGCTACTTGGAACATCCTAACTGGATGAGCCACAACCCCCCCCCCCCCCCCAGTCAAAGTGCCAGTCTGCATACCCCACCATACTGGATTCTCCAGTATAAAATGGAAAGATCTCGGAAAGATACGGAGCAGTCCGGCCAGGGCGGCCGTCCGTCACATGGTGCACGCCACGGCAGCGTGAAACACAGGGAGGATAAACAAACTCCACACACACAACCAGGCAGGGGATTCGAACCCTTCCGGAGCATGAAGACCCGAAGCTACGCCCCACTGTGCCGTGGTACCTCACGGCCAATTCTAGCCTGCTACTATCGGACCCCGTGAATGCTGGAGGGGGGGGTGTAAACCGGATTCCAAAGGGAAGCGCATTTCACAACAGACGGGGGAGGGGACGGAGTGGGAACTTCACGTTAGTGCCAGTCAGACCAGAGGGTCATCTTCCCCTGCAGCAGTTCTCAGGAAATGGTGGTTTAGCGTAATCTCGATTACTGTCCGGCTATAAGCAGCAGGAGGGAAGTAACAATAAAATATGTTAATTATTTTACCCAAGAAGCTACTTTGCAGTTCCTATCTGCCCTCATTGTTTGACCTACTCCGGCAAAAACCCAAAGCATAAACACAGCCGGGCGCTACGTCACATGACCCAAGCCAAGTTTCCAGGAAATAGCTGCTACTCGCGAGCTGACGGGACGCGCGTGGGCAAGATGCTTCTGGAAGGCAGGAGGAGACCCGGCTGCTGAGAGAAGACCGACAGGCGTCCGTGGGGAGTAGTGACATCGACAGTCGTTGTTTGTTTTTTTTTTTCTCTTTTGTCTCATCACCTCGAGTCATGCTATGTCTGGGGGGAGCGGAAAAACGAGGTCTTGAAAAATAGCGGTAGATCTGCGCGGATGACGACAGGAGTTGCGACATGAGGGGCTTTTAATGTGTTCTTTTTTTTTAACCCACACCCCCACAGATGCTCTCTCGCTTCGCTGCAAGAACGAGCTGCGAAGGTGCCTGCTATCATGCTGTTTCCTGTACATTTTTTATAGTAGGCCTCCCCCCCCCCCCAACCTGCCAAGAATACACCTTTCACACTAGCCCCCATCCTATGCCAAGTGTGAACGACAGACGCATTTCAGGACAAAAATAGGCTAAAAATGGATACCAGAGCTGGTTCTGAGAAAGGCCAGATCACTTTCTACATTTCATTGCGTAGCTGATGCCTTTCTCCTCTACCGCAGCCAATTTTACTGCGACAACTCAGCTTAAGAGCCTCGCTCAAGGATAATACAACAAACTCCACTGGGAATTCTGAACTGGGTCCTTTGGGTTACGGTTCTGTGTCGTTAAACACCACGCTACATCTTCAGGCCCTTTGGCATGAGATTTTATACAAGGTAAAGAAAAAAAACAGTACATTTCCCTCCAATGCTTCCTACAGGTTTAAAATATTAAACAAGAGTAATAAAAAGTTTTTGCCGGAAGATGTGACAAAGCTAACAAGTTATACTGCGGATAATTCGCATCACATTAGCATTTCCTGTACTCATAAATACTTCATATGACATTCTGCTATTTTTTTTTCCTTAAATAACTGCCCCAGGAGTCATTCTGAAAGGATTATTTGAATCGTAGTGCGGAGTGATTTCTAAAACGGAAGGCTTACATTGTGCAAACGATTAACTGAAATAGGTTCCTGATGATCGCCTTGCAGGAGAGAAAAATGCTAATTCAAACTGCCAACTCAGTTTAGCTAAAGCAATTGGAATGCATCTGTGAGGGTATGAAACCGATCTGGGTCGCACCTGCCGTCGTAAAACGGGCCCAAACGACGAAGGCATGGCTCTTTGTCTTGCAAAATGTGCAAGAAGGCTCAGGGTATCATGCGATTATTGCTACATTTTTCCACGTGCGCAAATTCAGATTAACGATTAGCGTAAACGGCTTAGCTACGCGCTAACTCTCGTATCCTTTCTTTCTGATTCCGTTTCGAAGGGTGAAGAAAGACACTTTTTGGGGGGGGGGGGGGGCTTTAGCCTGAATATAATGGAAAAAATACAGCCTGTCAGCTAGAAGCATTCAGAAGTGAAAATGGGAAAGCGATCCATCATCAGGTAATATAGCGTTTCACAGATGACGGGTCTCTAACCCTCCCCCCACGGGGCTCCCGTTTGGGCTATAAATCTTGTCACGTGACCAACTCTGCGCAAATCCAGCCCTATCCTGAGAACCGGAATTGATCTGTGACGAACAAATAAGACTGACAATACGTTGGGGTTGAAACATAATTATGTCAAATGAGTATGTGAATTATCATACTTTAATGTGTTCCTTTTGCGTCAGTTGACAGTTAACAACGTCCAGGGTTGACAGTTATCATGCAGGTGGTTATTAAAAGGTCTGTTACTTAGCCAGTGAATTAGGTACACCATCGGACAAGAACCAACCACCCTGGGCTTACAAACAGACACCATGATCATGCAAAGAGCATGCAAACTGGATAAAGCTGCCCAGTAACTGTTTGACAAACGCGGCTGATCTGTGAGATTATCAACATGTCAAATTAGGTGGTTCAAACTTCTCAGAATCAGCCACCGTTCTTGGACTTTCACACACTACAGTGTCTAGAGCCGACAGTCTGATTAAAGATGGTCTGATAAAAACAGACACGGCAGATAGCAGCTTTGAGGGCAGCCTTTTCAGGAGAGGTACGTCAGGAAGGCGGCGGGGGAGAACACACCACAAACTCCGTAAGGGATCCATTGATTGATTGATTGATTGATTTCGGTCTGTTCTGTAGGCAAAAAGGGAATTGGACCCCGGACTAGGCAGGTGTAGCTACTAAACCGATCAATGAGTAGGTACAGTTTAACCAGCCCGAGTTACTGCTGAGGAAATGAGACGAGTTTAAAAACGGAGCTTGCACAACACAAAAAAAACTCCCTGTCAGGATTCGCCTGAGCTGTCCAGAAGGGAAGCATCAGCATGACAGCTGTCAGACGTGGTGTGATTCAGAGAAGCGGCATGCTTTTGGAGAATCGCCCCTCCCACCTTAATGAGGAACAGGTGGAACTGGTCCGGAGGATCTTCCAAGCCGTGACACCTTTGGACGTCTGCCCTACAGAAAATGCTTTCCTTTTCAGTGTGGAAGACCACACTCCTTTTAAGCTTCTGTCCTCACTGGCGACACAGCCGAAAACGACTTGTAATAAATAAAATCACCACGAAAACCACACCCCCCCCCCACACACACACACACACAGCCTGACGCTGCATATCCAGCTGGCCACCTCCTCACTCGGCTTCAGCTCGAATCCGTCACTCTCTTTTCATGAGAAACACCATAATGCAGGGTCCCAGGAACAGCATCCAGGTCCCGGAGTCTTGGAGAAGCAGCTGATATTCCCCTCAGAATGCAGGTAACTCTGCCTCTCAGCATTATTAGATCAAAAGTTAAAGGAACTCTCACCCCTTATTCCCCTTTTTGCTTTGAGGTAGATTCCCCCCCCCCCATAGAGCCAGGTTATTGACCTTTCATACAAAGAGCTGAATAACCCATAGAGTTTGATAACAATGGCTGCCGTTTGCATGTCTGGGATGCCAATACCACGACAAAAGCTAATTACAATTCTCAAAGGGGGTTTCAAATAGATAACATTAAATCAGTGCTTGAACAGATATAATGCTTACAGTGACCATGTTGTGCAGTGTATCTGCCCACTGCATGATGCACAAAACACAATAATTACCTAAACAATCTATGAAATCATTTTTGGACACAACGTATAAAAGATTCTCCTTCATATCATTTGCACGAATCGATATTTGTATTCTGCCGGCAAATTATTTAAAGAGGTCTAAGGAAAACGCTTTCTGTTCCCCATCTGGGTCGACACACATGTTGGGTATGCTCATCAAACCACCTGATTTTTTTTTTTTTTATTCAAGTTACGTGAGTCACAACAGTGCCATCTGGTGGTCGGTCCCCTGCATCATCATCTGTAGGTGAGAGCAAGCCGATCACAAAGGGCAGCCACACGCAGCGGCATCCAGGGAGCTGGGGGTTAAGGGCCTCGCTCAGACGTGCTGAGGCTGGGCTTGAACTGGCAACCTTCTAATCACAGACACAGAGGCTTAGCCCACTGAGGCACACTCTGCCCCCCCAAAAAGACTACAAGACAGCACCGTGTCACCCAGAAAATCCCTCCCCAACCTTCCTCAATAAAATACAGCCATAAACGTTATGGGGCATTACGCTGATTTCAGTCATCTGTATCCCAGCATGTATTCAATCAAGGAAATAAATAAATGAACAGCGGACAGCAAAACGCCGAGGGAGAATGAATGACGTAACAGGATGAGAGAGGGGGGGGACACTGGAGGAATGATCCAGGACCCCCCAGACAAGGGAGACAGGGCACCCGGTGCACTGCCATGCAGATTTAACAGCCGTGAGCGAAGATGAAAAAATACATATTATTCACCTCCTAAAGAAACGTTCAAACGTTATTGAAATATCCCTGAAGTTAAAACAGAGGGAGCGGCATTTCTGAGGCGAGTCCATCCCCTGAGATATGTAGAAGTTAAACCTACAGTAACATCTATTAGTAAGATGGTGTTCTATAACTACTTTCCTTTCATCTGCAGATAAGGTGAACTGAAACGATAATCTCTCATCCCCTCAATGGCACCTGAACGGCACCTTGTTCTAAATGTACCCAAGCAGGAAACAGCCCTGAAGAGGCATTTTAGCCGGACCACAGTGGTCGTCTTCTTGCAATTCCCCCTTTCACCTGCTAGAAAGCAATCATGCTTACTCACGCTACACGTAACACTCACGGTAAAGATGGCATCGCTTCCTGGTCTGGGGTGAATCACTGCTTAGTGGGTATTAGGACCAGCAGTGACACTTAGCGAGCTGGAGTACTGATACACATGCACGGCTAATCACACTTAGCGAGCTGGAGTACTGATACACATGCACGGCTAATCACACTTAGCGAGCTGGAGTACTGATACACATGCACGGCTAATAAGCAAAGTGCGTCACGCTGTTTTTTGTTAATTAGCGGAAATTGAAACTAAATACAACAGGATGCGTATACTTGATTCACTACGAGTCGCTTAAAAGCGATCAGCCGTGAAAAGACCCCAAAGCACGACGGAAATGGAAACCTTTATTTCGAGAGAGAGAGAGAGAGAGATCAGTACAGCTTAGCGTGACACATTTGGGTTACCGCAAATTGCCGAGTTGGAAATGGAAAATAAGAGGATGCATAATTCAAACCAACACAAGACTTTCAAAGTCGGTACGCCTGTTCAGGAATCTTGTTTTTTTTTTTTTTTTGCAAGAAATATGGCTACTGGTGAAGGCAGTTTGACATCTGTTCTGAGTTTGGTTTCTTCGGTTGGGTTTAAGCACAGCTTCTCCTCTCTCCAGGTGGAATTCTAGCCCTGTCCTGAAAATGCCATCCCTGCACTTGCTCCACCCCCTAATCCTCGTGGGTTTGAGAACATCCCTGCACGGCTCTCGGTGAGATCACCCAGTTTGCTGAAATCAGAACGACAGAAGGCCCACATGCAGAAGACGGAGTCCGAATCAAACCTGGGCCTGATCCTGACTCAGACTGAAGAGCATCGGAATATTACCGCAATGAGAAGGAGGAAAAAAAAAAAAAAAAAAAAAAACAAAATGGAGCAGGCAGGTTTCCGGAAAATATAGCCGGAACTGGCGGCTCCTGGGCCGTAAACAAAATGAGCCATCCGACAAAACGCCAATTTAGCTGCGCAGTGCCGAGACAAAACAGAAGGTGCATTTGCATCAGGTGAATTTTACTAAGTTTTACTAATCATGGGCTGGTGTGTGGCTCTGTGCCTGTGAACAAAAGGGTGCCAGTTCAAATCCCTTGGCTGGCAGGGTGATGTCACCACTGGGCCCTTGAGCAAGGCCCTTAACGCCTGCTGCTCCAGCGAGACCGACTGAACCTCACACTGCTTTGGACAAAAGTATCTGCTGAAGAAATATAAACCTCGAGGCGCAAAGTGACATACTTAAGCTATTACTATATTACTCAGGGACATAAGATGTAATCACTGAAATGACTACACAGAAATTACTCAGGGACATACTAATTGTATAATCATTGAAATGACTACACTTAAATTACTAAGGCACATAAGCTATAATAACTGAAATGACTACACTGAAATTATACCTAGTATGTCCCTGAGTAATTTCCGTGTAGTCATTTCAGTGATTATACCTTAAGTATGTTCCTGAGCAATTTCAGTGTTCCTGAGTAATCACTGAAATGACTACACTGAAATTAATCCCACAGAAAATGCTACGTAACCAAAGTCACCTCGACCTACACGGTGGGGAGTCTTGATAGAGGTGGATTTAAGGCCTCATTCTGCAAACACCTACGTTTATTTATCAGCCAGAAGGATCACTCTTAAGAGCTCTGAATCCCTAATTGCTGAAAGGCAAGTAGGGCGAATTTATGTGAAGTGGATTGGCTGGTGTACGCAGCAGAAAGCCAGCCAATCCCGGCCTGAGAGGATAAAGCCAGGCCGCATGGGTGTGTGGCGCTGCCTACATGAATGACGCCATCTTACCCCATGCCGAAGGCACCTGTATACTAACAAGCCCCCAAATCGTTGTTTATCCGTAATCACACATAGCATATCAGATGAACGAAATTATGGGTACCAAGCTGCTCCCCAAGAAGCCTCATCGTGTGCCTGTATTAGATAATGGAGTTACATGCTATGGACGACAACCTCACATATGAATTATCTGTCCTATGCTTAAGACCAGTAGCAAAACAAAATCGAGATATGCTATTGTTCAGAGAGGCAAATCTGCGGGGCCTTGCTTTTCAGTACTATAAATTCTATGCAGGATTCTGCAATGGGGGAAACAGGACACTTTGACCACAAAGTCACACTCGAATGCCTCTCCGCTTTAGAGGTTCTTTTACCTCTTAGGGAGATTAATTTATTCCGAAGCCCTCAAACCTTGTCATAAACTCTCCATCTGGCTCCTCCAACAAGTAAGTCTCGAAGAAAGCGCCGGGGGGATTCGTGAAGTGCCCTCTGGATCGACGGCATCAAGCGCTCCGGTCCTCCATTCAGGGGGGCCTGTCTAAACTTCACAATGAGAGCGAGCCAATCAGCGCTGGCCTGAAGCTCAGGACCTGCGGGGCATTGCTACCGTAATCGTCTGTCCTTCTGCCGCCAATCATTCCCCGACAGGCTCACAGCAACTTCGCTGGCTTTGTGCAGAGGATCTGCCTTCAGTCTCTAACACCCCATCTGTCGACTGAAGCTTGTTTCCACCCACCCACCCCCACCAAAAAAAATGAATTTCTGAAACTTAAAGTGCATGAAAAAAAAAAACTACCCCACCCACGCCCCCATATCTTAAGAGAACCACATCAATAAATCCTGACATGAAGAAATGTTTGCTAAGCTTCATACGGGTTGCCAGATGACGTGCCTCGAAGCAGCTATGTCAAATTAAACCAATTAGCTATGCCGGGCTTGGTTCAAAGACATGGTCATGACTGACGGCAAAAAATATTAATCTGACCTATATAACTTTAGAGATTAAAACGCGTTTTAACGCCATCTCAATGTGAGCGTGTATGTGTTTATGTGCAGGGGAAGAGTTTATAATTAAAAAGGACGGAGATTATGAGCCATCATCTTGTATTTTACAGCTTGTAACTTTAAGGCTTTTATCATTTATGGAGTAAGGTCACAGTACTCTGCACTTCCGGCATTATGCAGGTAAATACTGCACTGAGGAAATCGGTCTCACTAAGCTTCGTAATTGGTTGTACAGTTACCAATCAGGTTTGAGTTCACCCCCTTGAAACCATAATTATCTATGGTTTGAACTGTATACATTTGTGTACCAAGAGGATCGGAAGTCACTCTCATGCAAAAATCCAGCAAATGTTGAAATGTTTGGGTCCAGCCGTCATATAGGAACCAAGCAAGTGTGCACGCGTGGTATCTACCATAAAGCAAGGTAGGAGCAAGTGTGCAGATGCTTTGCTAGTTAAAGAGTTGGTGATCTGTACCAAATCTATGGCAGGACAGATCTTCATACCTTAGACAACAATCCAAAACACACCTACAGTAAAGAGTCATGCAAGAAATATCAGCAACACGAGGAAAGGGAAACTGAACTCTATCCACTGACCAGCCTGCCCAGTCTCCAGACCTTAATTCCATAACTTCTTTTGGACAAACTGGACAGAAGAGTGAAAGCAAAGCAAACCCACAAGTACTCCAGGTCTCTGAGAACTGCTGAGGGGCAGGTGGAAAGCAGGGCAGGGTAACTTCCTGCCGCAACTTGTTAGCCGAATGCCTCATGTCTCGGAAGCAGTTATCGCGGTAAACGATGCCTGTTTTGAGGATTCCAAGACAGGTTTCCTGAACACTGCATCGGGACATATCTTCCACTACATACAACTGTATTGGATATGGAAAAAATACAAGCCTAGACTTTCAACTGGTACTGTAACTAGGAGCGTTGACGATGACACAAAGAGATTCCGGCTGTTTACTATCGTTTAACAATGTGCGCGTATGCAAAGCAAAGTTGGGTATTAATTTCAGCAAGCTAGCCTTGAGCACTGCGGGCTGTTCGCGCGTCGGCAGCTGGCTCTCCGCACGCCGGCATTCCCCTCGGCGCAGCTGCTGCCCCAGCTTATCCGCAGTGTCATCCATTCTCGGTGATTTTGAGACTTTCCTTTGCCGTCATGCCGCTGGCACATAACAGCGTATCACTTTCAGTCAGTGGTGTGCGCCCCCCCCGCTGGCGTGCAAGGACCATCACCAAGAGAAGGCGTATTACTTAAGACTGGGAAATTAATTTAAATATGCGAATGAGAGAAAAGGTTAGGCCTTAGTGGGTAGCTGCCTCGTGTGTCCAGGGTTAGGGGTTAAAATACCAACCTATGCTCTACATCTGCGCCACTTAGATGGCTGCTTCATTCAGTCTCCTGCTTCAGGTAGAGCAGCTTCTGTCATTTTCTGATGCTGTGTGTGAATGACTTATAACAGACCGGCATCCTGTCCTGGGTGGTCACCAGCCCAGGTCCTTGTAGGCTCCGACCGCCTCCGCAGGATGAGCGGTTAGAAGACAAATCAGAAGGGGGGCAATTCTAGAAATTTATTTTTAAGATTGTGGGGGGGGGGGGGGGGGTATAAAGAGGGCTGGGATTCATAAAAAAAGGCTTACCTGGGGGGGGTTGGACTCCGGGGGGCCAATCAGGTGTCAGGGGGGGGCCGAGGACCCGAG
>JAODKE010000055.1:240684-254829 GCA_026779605.1 Mormyrus hasselquistii
TAAGAAGGGCTGTGATTCATACAAAGAGGCTTACCTGGGGGGGGGTTGCACTCCGGTGGGCCAATCAGCTTTCAGCTGGGGGCCAGTGTCCCTATGCCCCTACCTCGTGTGTCACACCAGTTGATTTTATGGGAATGCATTGTGCAGAGAGAATGTCTGAATTGTACGCCACCGAACCACGAAAGAAACCCTCCAAACGCGCTAATTATAAACACTTAAAACGTTAACAAATAGCAACAACGCTCGCTGCAGAAATGCGAACTGGCTGGAGCTGCGAGAAACAGTGGTTTCCTGGGAGAACCGACTGTTCTCCTGCAGTCAAAATGAACAATGAGGCATCATCACAAATGCTCACAGACTCTGTCCATGATGTATTAAAATTCCATTGCCTTGGACTCTATTCATTTGGACTCCAGAGTTTGTTTCTGCGGTTTCCTTCAAATCTTATCGAGCACTATTGTGTCGACTACAGTTATTTAAAGCCAGAGGTACCTTTGTGCAAATTAAAACAGTGGAGACAAAAAAAATTGTTACCATGTATCCAAAGATGGAAAAAGATCATTTTCATAAAAATTAAAAAATATTTTATAAAGTCTGATTACTAATGATTAAAGCTAAACAATACAGAGAATCACTGTGCTAAATATTTTACTGCACACATTTCAAGAAATTTTCACTTCAGCATTTTACCCTTCCTCTTTTTTGTGACGATCGGGGACACCTGCTAAAACCAGTTATGCTTCACACAGATTTTAACTGGGGGATGGGGTGGTTGACGTTTCTATAGCTACAGAAGATCACATTGTAGCTTATCAGTGGTTTGCTAATCACTTCAATGGAGATTTCCTCCAAAACTTATAAACACAAGCCTTAGCTACTGCCCTGCATCTACTTTTATCAGAAAATAGTTTCACGTACCATGTCGACTCACAGTTACTCCCCCGGTTTTAGGTTTGTTTACCAACTCTGACTGACAAGACAACACATTAATGTAGGAGTGCAAAAGTTTAACAATGATGCTTAGCCGCCGAATTGTTAAATCGTGCATTTCTCATGAATCAGACAAACCGTTTTCCCGTTTCTTTAAATGTCAGTACTAATCGCATTTCACTATTAATATGGTGAATGAAAATTTAAAATGTCACAGGAATCGCTTGGCTTGTTCACTGTACTGTGAAGGCTGCCTGATGTTTGACAGTGACATTCAAATAAAAAAAATAAAGAAGCAGAACTGCTATTTTACTAGCTAAATTATTTGCTCATTGGCGGCTCAGTGGTTAAGGTAGAACCTCACATCCCCTGGGCTAGTTGGGGGTTGAACCTCATCTGCAGCTCTTTCTGTGGATTTTGTTTACCCTGCTTTAGTGTAATTTGTGGCTACTTTGATTTGTTCCCACAGGCCAATAGCATACACTTAGCTGTACTGGAGTCTGTGACCGAGTGTACAAGCGTGTCCCCAACAATGGTGTCTCATCCAGGACGCTGCCATGCCAAACTCCTTAGACCTCCTGAAATACTCTCTGAATCACTGAATAAGTGGTGAGTGATTGGATGATTAAAAGGGGATAAATAGTGCAGTATTCTTATATGTTATAGTGTCTCAGAAGCATAATTGGAAATTACAGCTTAATGACCCAATTCAAACGCTTATGAGTAACACTCACGACTTTCAACAAGACCAGATCAAAGCATAGCTTAGAACAGCCAGACTCTAGAAGCATGACTTTAATTAGGGTTACATGATATCACATCGCGATATTTATAAAACAAAGGAGGAGATAAAATGACTCGAAATAAACCAAAGCCACACAGAACTTATCTACCAGCTGAGTGTGTCAAATAAGTTGGTGGCGCGGCCGCAAGTTGTCAGGAGACACAAAGCCGTGGCGACAAACGCGATGAGATTATTGTGCGTGCGCACGATATATTTTGCCCAGCCTTAACTTTAATCAAGCTGAACTAGCATATGTAGCTGACAGATGATGTTCTTAAAGCATCGGGACGCGTTATGGGACAAACGAGGCCTGAGCAACTCAGGTATTGAGCTATTCAGACCAGGTTCATGTAATCAGAGGACTACCTGCGCTTGCAGGAAGGAAACGAGAATCTAACTGCATGGAAGGTCATACGCTAATGCAACACGGCTAATTTGACGCCTGTGTCCGGCTTCGGTGTGGATTCTGCCGCTCTCTGAAGCCTTGGGACCGCAGCCAAATTAGGTGCGAAGCCTCTTGCTGCTCCCCTTGAGCCGTCTAACGAGCCGACAGCAGGCCCAGGAACGTGCACACGGACCGCGACCTTGTTAATGCATGGACTATGTGCACCCATTTTAAAAGTTCGTCCAGTTATGTCATAATCACATCTTTATACATCCCTCTCCCCAACCCGATCTGCAGCTGTCATCTTTTTAACGTCGCTGGTACTGACGTCTCCCCTTCCCCCCATTAATGTTTTTTTTTTACCTAAAATAGTATTGCTTTGGCTATTGTGATTCTTCTGCTTGATTGTGAGCATGCTCAGAAGAAAAGGCAATATTTGCAGGCTCGGTCTCTTCCCCCAGTCCCAGAAGGTCCGCAGTGATATTTACAGTCAGCTCAGGAACGGACTGCTTCTCTCTCAAATCCCCATCAGTGAGGCATGCAAAGAGAGGAGATCAAAATATATAGTCCATTTAATAATTAACCTGATGAAACAAGTCTTCAATTAAGAAAAGTCTTTAATCAACAGTGCATTAATAAAATACAGTCTGTTTTAAAGGTCAAAATAAAAAAACTCGATGTGTTACATCTACTGCTCTGCTGGTAGACAAACAAACCCAGTCATTTTGCTAAAACTTCTAGCGGATGCCCCCTTGTGTGCATTTTTGTGAATTTATTTATGGCGCACGCACTGTAGAAGTACAGCCAGCTCCCGCGGGGTTAATGGACACCCCTGCGATGTGGCACATGACATCATTTTGCCATTAAGCTTTTAGCTGAACCCACCTGGCCCAGAAGTCTGATATGGACTGTAATTAGACTTTAACTACCGGTTGAAATTTAACGACTTATCAGCGGACGCCATTCGGTAAAAGGTCTTTTCGGAAAGCAGCAGCTGCCACGGACCATCTATTTGCGGAAGCAATTATTCAGCGCTGCCGCAGAGCCTCGGTGACGAATGGGATTCCTGGATCCCTGACGGCAGTCTTCTTGTTCTTCAAGGCTGTTAGCTCGCTGTGGGCTCCTGGCACGCCCTTGTACGGCACAATACTTCACAACGGGCATGATCGCACCAGGTCTAGCAACCTTGTACCTCAGAGGCGGCTCCTTATAGAACGACGGTGAGTAGGCCTACCAAGTCCGAAGCGGCGTTCTCATTAGCGAATAAGCAGGAACATCTCGCTCCGGCATGACATTCCGCCACAGCCTTCAGCTCACTGCTCACCGCCTGAACATCAAAGGAGGCTGTCGACATGTCGACATGCTTCGCGATGCCCGGAGACCGGTAACAGCAATTATGCACAACAACTGCATACAGCATGCTTTAAAACATTCTTAAAAAGCACTTCACAGTAGGATAAGTGATTCTCCATAAGTTCAGCTACCATCACTTCTGCCAAAGGCATCTGGCATCTTATCTCAGCTGAGCTGAATCCGCTGTCCACATCCTAGGCTTTGGACCGGATTTGGTGTTCCAACGGACCGTTAACTCTTCTATAATGCCTCCATGGCAATAAAGCGTATAGGAAAACAAATGCCGCGGCGTGGAATTCCGTGAATTAACTCTAAGAGAGGCGACTGCTTTATAAACTATTAATGCATTCACTACTTCTAATTCTCACTATTTTCTCCAACGATGCACATCTCACAGGATTAATTTAGACAGTGTGCTGACAACACGTACAGATATTCACGACAAGACACATATTTCCGAGTCACCAGGGACGGTGATTTAAATGCGACTTCTGTCCGTGCTTTGCATGCTTGAGCATTTACAGACTCAAATCATTGCAATATCACTGCAGACAATGCCTATCACCCTATTAGACCAGGCGTACTCAAACTGCAGACGCTCGAAAGGCAATTAAATCCACATTACACAATCAATGGACACCCCCAGAATTTTTTATTTATTTTTTTTATGTGAGGCAGCGTTCGTTTTGTGAACGCTGACGGAATTTGGACCACAGGGAAAAACGAAATGCACCCGTGCATTAGGATATATATGCGGCCAACTAAGGTGCCATCTACTGAGGGGGTCCCAACTTTGCAAACCAATTTCACTTTGTCTTGCATGGGGGGGGGGGGGGGGGGCGAGAGAAGGGGGGCTTGTCAAGGGCACCACAAGGGGTTGCACCAGAACTGGCTGGAAAGAACAGCCAAGGAGAGGAACTTGGTCCCTGATCTACTGCCCAGAGGCAGGAACCCCAACTCACACACCAGGATCAATGTACTTCACCTTGCTGTATAGATCCATCACACGCCATTCACACCGGACCTTCTACGGAAGGTACATACTTGTACTGCAAAGCCCAAAATGCATTGACCTTAGCCGGATAAACAACTGCCAGGAATGCAGCCTCTTAACAAGGATACAGGGATCACTATACCATCCAACCTCTTATTCAGTACAGTCACATGGTAAAAACCCGGAACAAAACACCGGCAGCCTCTCTAGAGTACTACGGAAAGCACATTTTGCATGGACACTCAAAAGTACAGTGGAGCACTCAGTCACACACAAAGAACTTATGTAGTGTAGGAGAGAGTTGGCATTATTTATAGGTTAACTATGCCCTTTAAGGGTCTCGGGTCTGATTAAATCAAAATGTGTTTGTGAGGCGCCACAGGATCGCTGCCCTAGAAAGATACAGAATGGCGTGTCTGATTAATTAAAAATCCTCACACCGTTGGCACCAGTGGAGAGGCGTTTAAATTACCGCAGGATTAAAAAAAAAAAGCGTACGAGCTCATTTCAGCGGAGTTTAACGGCCCCGAACCTCCGCGGGGTAAAAGCTGTTTGATTACAGCCGTAAGAGCGGCTCGGCTGAAGCGCGAACGGCCGCCATACGGCCGCGCTCGGAAATGACCGAGTCATTAGCGCGCGGGTCGCGCGTGGCAGTCGCCAGTAAATCCGCGGGCAGGCGAGTGAGGCGTTAAAGAAGAATTAACAGAATAAAAGAAAGCGCGGTAACAAAAAATAAGCCTCCCTTAGGGAAACCGTGAGCCATCTTACGTGGATGTCGATGTTAATAAAGCAAAAAGGCGGTCATAGAGTTTCCGGTGTTCTGACAAAACGTCCTACTTTATCAAGGCATCCCACCGGTGTGCTAATCGATAGCCCTAACCCCACAAAAACCCCTAAAACCATTACCTTAACCCTAAAACCTAACCCTAATCTCAAGCCTGTGGAACTGCGAATGCGCAGAAAAACTCGATAGCACGTGAAGGAATTAAAAATATCTGAGAACCATGGGAAAAAGGGAACATGAAGTTAATATAAGAATATATTGGGCAAATACCTAAATGTTCCAGATTGATAGAAAACAAGGAACTGTCTGGGACGACAGCAGGTCAGGGCGACAAGGAACTGTGTGGGACGACAGTAGGTCAGGGCGACGTGGCCCAGACATGATGGGATATGAGTTAATGGGAGTGAGTGAATGTTACTTATCTTTAGCTCCAGAATAAGGGAAGTAATGAAAGATGCTGATCCAACTAATGTTTCTGGGGGAGAGGTTGAGTACTAACACACTATTTAGAGCAGATGTCTAAAAAAGTAGCAGTCACGTATAGGGAAATTACCAGAAGAGGGGGGTGATGCCCAAGTGGGCCATAAAAGCAGACACCCCACAGCACCCAGTGGAGCCTCTTCCTGTACATGCTGAATGTATGTCAGTGGTCGCTCCCGATTGCAATCGATTGACAGAATAAAGCGCTGACTTGCAACTACTCCTCGTCTCTTCGTGAATTTCTTCTCATCGACGGACCCAGGTGGAGACGGTGAACTCCAACACATGTCTCTATAGGTAGGATGTTTTGTCAGAACACCAGGCTTGCCAACTCTCACGCATCGGGCGTGACACTCACGCTAACAGACTCCCACGCGCATGCAAGAAATCTTATGGCAATTCTATATTATTCCATTATAAACCTAAAATTATCTACATCAAAAGCGTTGGGATAGTTTGCAAAACCTACAGATTATTTACAATGTCATAAAAGTCTTACATACATGTAAATGCGTGTGCATGTGTGTGCAGAATTGTCTCTGATCATTTCGTGCTGACCAAAGTCAGCACCCTTGGCTTTGGAGCAACAAGCGTGGGCGCGTGACTGAGCGACATTCAGCGACTTTTTTACCCAATCATCTTACACGCTACCCAAAGGCGTCATCCAATAAACATTCCTTATTAATGAGACGTAGAGCTGTTAATCACACTAACGGGGGAAATGCCGTGAAATTGAAACAGGTATTTAAGTAAATCGCTTAATGGTTGGAAACAAAAAGCATCCAAAGAAGATGAATATGGCAAAAAATTGAGATGCAGAAGGGGGACTGATGTCATGGAGAGCCCTTCGGGGAACTGCGGCACAGACATTAAGAAATGCAACAAACATAAATAAATGAGAATCCGTTCAGCAGGATAAGTTTCACCGCTTCTGCAAAAACCGACTAGCCGCTGCGAGAGTGCACATGCCAGGCCAATACCTGTGGGAGGTGCTTAAATTACCCACAGTGGGCCAGCTTTATGCTTGTCAATTGTATTTGCGGGCAAGCGAACATTAATCAAAAGTGAAATGTACGGTAAGCGCGGCGGCTGGGGGATTTCGAGGATGCGGACGGCGCGATGGGATAAGCAGGCATTATGGATGTCGGGGGTTTACGGCGCAGCCCGATCCGCCGTGCTTGACCCCGAGTCACCACACTGCCTTCCACTGATTCGGACGGCTAAATATGTCCAGCCGGCTCCTCTGTGCGTCATCCTTGGCCAGATCTGAATGCAAATGCCAAAAGCTCGAAAAAGTAATTTCAAAAGAAATAAGAAAAGAATCAGACATTCCAGTACATTAACACCCAAATCTACCCATGACTGCTTATTCAGTGCAGGGTCAAAGTGACTCCTGGCAGTCAGAGGGCATGAGGCAGGGGACACCCTGGGTTGGGATGGGAGTCCATCAGAGGACACACATACATGCATAATACCCTCCCAAGATCCAACAATTCATTTTTGCCCTCTGTAGAGGACATAATGATTTTGCTCATATCTCTCAGACTATATATGCTACTGTTACATCCCGTTGTTCCTTAACGTGGACAGTTTGGGCTTTAAAATGACATCACACGTGGGGGTGTGATCTTGCCGATTCCCTGTCGAACAAAAATCCACCGCTTGCCTTCTTCGGGGTTGCGGGGGAGTTTGGAGGCCATGGGCGCAAGGCAGGGAGCAACCCAGGCCGGGGGGGGGGGGGGGGGCAGCCCATTGCAAGGCACGATCACACACCTTTCACTCACACACTCACACCTACGGTCAGTGCGGTAATTCCAATTAACCTCAGCATGTCTTTGGAAACCCCATGACGACAGGGTAAGAAACTCAAACTCCGCACACATGGAACCCAGGTGGAGATTTAAACCCCGGTCCCAGAGGCACCACCATGCCGCCCTATCAAATCAAAAAATGAATCAATATTTAAATAAATAAAAAAGCAGGAGGATATGGGCCATTTTTAGACACCAAATATAACTGAATGTTCTTGAACTGTGGGGAACAGCAAAATATCTGGAGGAAAACAATGAAGATCTGGAGAAGACGTCACAGCTCCGATGGGATTCGAACCTACAACCACGGAGGCCCTCCTGTTACCCACTTTCTACATAAAAGCACACCAAGAATTTCCTTTCATGTATTAATACTTAATTTATAAAGTTAGACTGATAATGTGGTAAATGAGATTATGGACTACATTAGTGGACTTAATGAATACAACTTTTTATATTTATAAATGCGGCCAGTACTCTAGGATGCTCATTCTTGTACATAATAATGCCTCTCATAGGAGAGCTACGGGGTGATGTAACCACTGAGTCATATCAGAGTGCAGCCAATTTGGGTTTAAAAAAGAAAAAAAAAAAAAAGAATTAAACAACCCGTCATTAGGCTGAGAAGCTAATTTTAAATTCCCTGCTTTTTATCCCATATCCAAAGAAGCATCGGCCCCTATCGCTGGTTTGGCAGTTTTGGGAAGACGAGGCTGATGTTGTGAAGAGGTGCTAAGGGCCTGCCCACAGTGTCAGACACGCTGACCCCGAACCGGACCGCCCGCCCGTGCCGTAAGACACCAATCTCATAATTAGTACCGTCACAGCGCAGAACTTACACTAGGTTCTGAAAATAAGCCACACATCTCTGCACGTTCTCCATAAGAAAATCTTCTTTCTTCATTAGCGCTGCAAAAATCCACGCGGTTATCCATTATCGTTCAATGGTTTTAAATTTAACGGCAGCTCGTATTTCTTCCCAAGGCTCGCAAGTCATTTCCCTGGGTAAGCAAATTGTTTTCGTGGTCGCATCGCACCCCAGGAGAAGATGGCGCAGTGGTATCGTGACTGATGCCGTTGCTATAATATGCAAATAGATCGGGGAAAATAAACTGTGACATCGATCATTAATTTTTTTTCACCTCCTTATTCGATCAGAATTGCAAACAGACATACATAAGCTGATTACCTTACGCTTTGTGCCGTTTTCGAAAGTTTCCTCTATAAACAAAATTAATTATGCATATAGAAATACATGCTACGAGGGAGATGATGTTCTGCGGGGGCGGGGAGAAATAAGTTATATATCCTGGCACTTCCAACTTTTAACTGCTTATCTAGGTCAGGGTCATCGGGGGAGGGGAGAGCATTCAAGGAAGCATAGGGCATATGGTCGGGTACAGCACGGACAGGGTGATTGTCTATGCGCCCTGCGATGGACTAACACAGACAAACGACACAGGAAATATAGAGACACCAATTAGCCTAAGCACAAGTCTTTGGACCACAGGAGGAGGCCAGAGCGCCTACAGGAAATCCACATGACAAGGGGAAGCAAAAACTCCCCACACAGAGCAGACATGGGATATAAACCCCATGCGAGGCCCAACAGCAGCGCTGTGCTCTGAGCCACTGCAACACCTGCCCAGCTTCTTCCGACGATTTTATTCTTCCTTGGCAGCTACTGACAAAACTCTAGACCATCTGCATTCCTGCCAGAATTGGCTCGACAGCATAAAAGGAATACAATTCTGCAAAGCGTCCACGTTAAGATAAGGAGTTTTTTTTTCCTATAGAAGAATAGCTACGTGTTGCTTTTTCAGTCCGTTTACGTGCAGCTTTGGACAAGCAACAGGCACGCGATGAGTAGCATTCAGCTCAGGTGCTATTTGGTGCTTAACGCATTCCAGTCTCACGGAGAGAAGCTGCGAGAAGTAGGGCACGGCCACCTGGTCTTAAGTCGTTAATACCAGATAAACTGGAATAAAATCCTTTTCACCCATCTGTTCCTGACATGCAACCAAATCGCCGAAGACTCTGCCCTTTTTCCCCCCCTTACAGATCGAAAACTTGAAAACATTTGCAAGTGGGTCAGCATTAAAAAAAAACCCCAGTAAATTCTGCACTATCTGCTATAGTTGCTCGTAGAGGACAAAGAGTGCATCAAAAAAAACAAGAAATCAATTTCCCTGCATGGAAGCCAAATGCTGAAAACAAGGCTTCAGAGTTACAAGGAGTCGGGATGCATACGAGTGATGTAATGCTCCTTGGAGGTACCCCAGGAAGTGATCTCCCGTGTTCAGTGGTCCATGCCTTGAAGCTGGGCAACCTGTCGTCATTCTGATGATCTGGGGGGGTGACAGGCCACCCAGAGGGAACTAAAAAGGTGAGGAAGCAGGGAGCTCAGGAAGGGGGGCAAACTGCGGGAATCTCCCCCCGTTTCTGAGACAAATTGCCGAGGAGACGATCAGTCGTAACAGCTGAGCAAGTTTTTCTGCCCCGAGGACACGGAAGTCGAGGACCAAAGGACCGGCCCGGCAGACACCCGATTACTGACAAGTGATAAAAGCAGATGCAGTTTTGCCCTTACTTTGACTTGACATATCCGGCTATTATTTTCCACAGAATGCAAAACACCGTGGAAAGGCAGGTCCAAGCCGGAGGCCATAGTCTGTGAGATAACTCGGCTCAATATACATGCAGGTCACCCCAAAGCAGTGATGGAGCTGACCACTAAAGCACAAATCCGAAGCAGCCTCGATTAATATTCATATTTTTATAAATGACACCATACACAACCTCAAGTGAAAATACTACACTGAAAGTATTATCCCTGGAAAGTATGGGTCTTTTACTACCAGAGAGGTCTAAGGTTTAAAGTAAAAATAATTACATGCCAGTGTGAAATTATATTTTTAACCGGTCATCTGTCAAAGGAGCAAGACAGGCCAGGTAGACGAGCGCTCACCTCATCTTTATTTCTGTCCTTGCTTTTGCCGGAGTTTCTCCCATTGCTTGCCGTCTCCTTGGCCGGGACCACGGAGATCTGGTGGACGGGCATCGTAGGGTGGGGGTGGGGGTGGGGGGGTCGTCGCGCTCTTTCCTTCAGTCGGCCCCGGCGGCGGGTGCGTCCGCGCGCTCACGTCGTCGTCTTAGCATCGCCTGCGTTTCAGCTACGGAGAGATGAAAACAGTAACAACTGGCAAATAAGTAAATAGCAGAATGTGAAAAGCTGCTCTTACACTTTTTTTTTTGGGGGGGGGGGGTGTTAAATAAATAACTCTGCTGCAGTCATCCAAAAAAAAGATAACGACAGGCCAGACACAGGGGGTCGGATATATTCATGTGGAAAACACACTTAAACTCTGCCACCGCTGCTCCCTCGGGAGGACGTTTAGTTCCTCCGGCCTCTAACGATTGTCATGGCAACCGGACAAACCTCGGGGATTGGCAGGTCTTCGTAATTAGCCGCTATCGTTAGCGCTCCGACGGCCGATTTTGGAGTCTTGAGACGCAGGCACTGCGACTGGGCAGTACGGTCTACAGGCTCAGCACCTATTTTAGACCCAAATCCCATCCTTCTCGGAGTACACAGGCAGGCTGCTGGGCTGCACAGGCCTCTAATCTGCTTAGATCAAAAGGATGTTCTCCACTGCGGACACCTCCAAGGCCACAGCCAACCGGCGCGGGGCATCCTTGACCAATGGACATCTCACATTCATGAATATGCATACATACTCATGTATATTAAATACCACTGAGGGGACTGGGCTGGTGGACCTGTTTATTAATGTTACAGATCTAACTATAAATTACACTGTGCCTACAAGATGACATGATCTAATAGAATGCAGCGTTTCCACAAGACCATACGTATATGACAAGCATGCCAGAAATTCACTGTGATAGTCTATAGCCATAATCATTGCTTAAAAAAAAAAAGACTGCGGTGCTTATAAACGAATCAACTGAAAAAAAAAAACATGTTGAAACAAAGGGAATTAGCCAGCCGTTATCAGTTATGTTGTTAAGATGAAGTGGTTACCTAAGAAAGCCTTTTAATCATTTGCTAATCTGGCTGAATATTTGGCTGCTAGCATGGAATCTCTAGCAGGGTTTGTGCAGGATCCTTCGGAGACGGCAAAAACACGTGACTGGAGAACCAGAATTTCTAAACTGTCCGTGGTGTGTTTGTACCCTGCGATGAACTGTCATCTCCTCCAGAGTGATTCCCTGCCTTATGCCTGGCCCTTCCGGAAAAAGACTAAGGCTTTACCACAACACTGAACTGCACAAGCAGGAAGCTGCAAGCATGGATGGACAGTATTCTGCCTGGTGAACCTGGGTACCTTCAGTGGAGAAGCATTGAGCAGCTGCACAGTAACTTATCAGGGACCTTTTGGCCTGGCACTTCAGCACCATAGAAACATGATCCAAGTCCATATCGAGAGGTGGTCTCATTTACAACATCTATAACATCTGTGAATGACAGTTCACAGTCACTAAATTAGGGTGAGCAGATAATCCATATCTGGTAGGAGAGTTTGCACTGAGACCGGATTTGTAAGCTACCATTTCCATTAAAAGGACCTGGATTCCACTTAAGCACCGTGCTGATTGGTCAGTCTCCTATAATCATGCACGTGTCACTAATGTTAATGGAAACAGCTGGATGAGTCTCTAAATCAAGGAAACAAACCAGTCAAAGCACAAGAAGACCTGAACTAATTTGCCAAACACAGGAGCCTTTTGGTTATAAAGCAGTTTGTAAAACCTGAAGCAGATCAAAGTGACCCCCTTGGAATGGATTGTCCGGTCGCCCTACACTAAATGTTTAAACTTTGAGAGTTTCTGTGGGCGTCTGGACATATTGTGAGAAGACCCAGTGAATTGAGGACCATAACAGTGGTAAAGGAGGAAGATGATGATGGACAGGATGGACTCAGTCATCACGTGCCATTGAGGAACCTGGAGAGCGAGACAGAAGGAACATTCCGGAAGCAGACTATCTGTATGGATACTCGATGTCGAAGGTATGCGGCATATTGTGCAGCAAAATTCAGTTATAAGACTCTCAAATGTACAGAACAAACCGAGGTTATTCAACAGCAGTCAGGAAAGGATACTCTTTCATTACATTTCCAATGATATAAGACCTTGAGTTTTGCCTCTATACTCCTCTCTTTAACCAGCTGTCCTTTATGTTTTCTTGAGCCCAAACGGCTCTCTTCTTTCCTTCCATCCCCCACTCATCTCCATTTCCATCCTCAAATATAGTCTCTATTCCTTCTGCCAATTCCGTCTGTCATGTGATATTAATCTCCGTCCACCCAGATCTAGCCTTGCATTATTCCGGAGAGTATTGGCTAAACCATGTCTTCAGTTCTACATGTGATCATTCTTCACTGGATGTTATTGATTTAAAAAAAAAAAAAAAAAGAAGAAAAAAAAAAAAACTCCAAAATGACATTTTAAATACATAGCAAGTAGCATACCGGTTAGGAAAACTGACTCAAGGTTCTTGAGCAATTTCTCTATGGCTTGATCAAAATACATGATTTTGTATATTAAAAAAAAGCTGCTTGGAGTATAAGGATCAGCTGTGTAGCCATTTAAATCTAGTTACACGGACAGGAAATTGTTAAAAAGCAATTTGCCAATGCAGAAAGGTTCTTCTGAAGAAACAGAGAATGTAAAAAATAAGATATGTACTGACGTGCGAGGTTACCGCCAAAACTGGGAAAGGCAGTAGAGCATTTGACGTGCGAGGTTACCGCCAAAATTGGGAAAGACAGTAGAGCATTTGTACTTCTGAAACTTCCGTCAGTGCAAACAGACAGCTGTCCGCCGTGGACGAAGACCAAATTTATCAAGTGCTGGACCGAGATGATTCCAGATCTGCAGTCTGGCCTAAAAAGACCATCTCTGTTTGCCTGCCCTCCCCCTTCCTCCTCCCCACAACCCCACAGGACTAGGTGAATAATCTTAAGTAATCACAGACTGGTAAAATGCCTGTACGAACCAATGAATTAACCAAGCCAATGTACGATTCCTTTTAAAGCCCAGATTGCCTTTATTAATCCAGACGCAGATTCATGCTTTTAAACAGACGTGCAGCCCTCCATCCGTAGCCTACAATTAACTACAAAGGTACAGGTTACATCAATGCTAATACACTCGTTACCCGGAAATTATCGGAACGGTATTTAATTATGACCAACGCGATTAAACAGTACTTAAAACACTGGTCTCTGTACATAATTTAGCCCCCCTATTAATGCAGTATCGGAATTAATTACATATCGCTGGCGCCTCCTGAAGTTCACATTGTTTTCAACAAACACATTGTTATAAAAAGACGAGTCTCCGTATGTCAGTGTTTGTTTCCATTCATCAGGCAATTAAAGTGCTGCCATTATTTCCTCTCGGTTAAACGCGTACAGACACACAAACATCTGCAAAAAAAAAAAAAAAAAAAAAAAAAAAAATCACAGAAACACAATGTGTGTGCATGTGTGTGTCTAAAGTCACTTGGTCTCTAAATTGCCCATAGAGTATGATTCTGTAAGTGTAATATATTTATGTATGCATCATATCATACACACACACATATACATATATATA
>JAODKE010000055.1:257458-268099 GCA_026779605.1 Mormyrus hasselquistii
GCTAACCCTAGCATCAGTTTGCCAACCCTAATGGGGGCATTAGGCTGAAACAGCAGGCTGATGGAAAGTAGGAAAAAAGGATAGATGGATGACAGATGGATAGATAGAAGGATGGAAGGATAGATAGATGGAAACATGGAAAGAGATAGATGGAAAGATGGATGGATGAATGGGTAGATGGAGATATCCTGCCGCAGGTGATAGACACAAGCCAATAAAATGCATGTGAGATACAAAGGCCTGCATCTATACATCAGAAGTGGTTAAGGGGCTCAGCCGGCCTTTAGTTAACACTGGTGCCGGTATTTGCTTGAGGACGACTTCAGGGATTTATTAGGTGAAGCTGATTACCTTGTAACCTTGTGTACGTAGAGTCAGCCTCCCCGTTCCGAGGCGACGCGGCGTCAGTAAAGCGCGTTTACGCGGCCGCTTTGCCATCAGCCTCCCCTCCCCGCTGAACTCTGATCCTCGGACAATGCGAAAACATGCGACTATTTCACTGCATAAACTGCACATGCAACAGCAAAACCCTGTTACCACGGGGAAAATTGTACCTGCTTCATGCATAAATCTGCACTATTATCTCAGGGTTAACTGCATAAAAATGCTTATTTGCACTGTATAATAAAATGTATACAAACTGAGCTGTAATGCATGGCAACCTTTGCTTAGAATATATGAACAGTACTGAATGCATAATATAGTGACTGATTACCATGATCTTGCTGAGGGACATATAGAACAAGGTCCTTACAAACACACATCCACACACAATATTATTCATAATACACGTTCACAAAGACGCATATTAAAAAAAAAAATAAAAAAAATAACTTGCAGTGAGAAAAAATGTTCTTTGCACCTTAAACATGCAAAAGCTACTATGGCAGTGGGCTTTCACTGTACATGCGAAAAGCCACTGCACACAGATGCCAGATTATACGTCAGAGTCACTGATTAAACAAAATCATATTCAGTCAGTCATGATTCCCGCCAGTGTTAAACAGGCCTGTATGAAAATGTAATGCAGCCCCCACAGAAAAAAATAACTGAGTCTAATGGGACCTCGTGAGAGAAATGAGGAAAGCACGGCCCTGTTTCCGGAGGAACGTTTATTTTCGAAAAATCTCAATTATTATTATTATAACAAAGCGCGTCGCAATCCCCCTCCCACTCCGCAGCAGAGCTGGAAGACAGTGCGAGGATTAGGTGCATTTTGGGGACGACGACGCTGTAAATCAGTTTTGGGGGCTGAAATTTTTCGGCTACAGATAACATGACACAAGCTACAGGCAACAGCCGCGCTTACCTTTCCGTGCAAGGAATGCAAAGCTGTGTCCACTCAGGGGTTCATACGGCCGAAACTCTGTAACCTAGGAAATGCCGACATTAATCGACCCAGCTACCCTGAATCGAGCACATAAGTCACAAATGCGCACACATTAACGAAGTTCTGCACGTTACGGAACGTTAGGCCCTAGTAAATAGTTAGTTACTAGTTCCGTCATTCAGAAGTAATTCAATTATTTTACCAATTACTGCATATAAAAGTAATTAGCTACCAGGGACAGTAACTTCTGTGTTACTTCAGTTTTATTAATGTATACATACACCAGACAACACACACGTGTCACCGGGACACTGGATTAAGCTCTACATGTCATTAAATTATTGCATTGCGTTTAGTCCTATTAACGATATTTAAATTATTACGTACACTGATGTGTGTTTCGGTGAGCACATTTTTTTCAATAAATTTGCTTCAATCAGTTCAGCATAAGCGTTTGGTCTCTTGTTACTGGTTCAGTCATGTTGTCAATATTTAAAATAATAAACGTATAACTTTAAAGTTAAATTGTTTGACAGATCAATATGGTTTTAAGCAGCAAGCCTACATAAACTGAACAAATCTACGCAATAGTATATAAATATATGTAGTATAACCCTATTGTGGGTCATATAGTCTAGACAGGAAAAATACCAGTAGGTTAAACGTTGCACAGTGATCCCATTAATGTCATGCTGCTGAAATACATCATGCAGGCATGGGGGGGGTAGCATGTCTCTGCCAGGTTGTGCCAATGAGCAAATGACCTCATAGATACTTTGCCGATGGATTTCAAAGCATCACATTCTATCTGTCACTGACTCTGTAACATCACACATTCATTGCATCACCATAAGGTCGGATGAAATTAGATGTTAAGCAGGAAAACAGGCTGCATTTGTCCATTCATATTTCCACGCAAGGTAAAACAAACAAATAAGGAGCTCATTTAAATTCCGGTACTTTTTATTATGATGGCAGTTACATTACTCGTTACCGACGACAGTAACGCATTACTCTAAAGCGTCACTGAACACTGCTCGTCACTGAACACTTTCATACTGCATGGGCAAACTGGAGACAACGATCAGCCCGATTGCATGTGAAGAAAGCAAAGTACCCAGAGGTTACTCACGCAATAAAAGGGGGGCAGGCGAACCGTACAGACAGTGGAGACAGAGCTGGACCCCCACAACCAGGGAGACGTGAGGCCCCAGTGCTACACCAGCTCTTACCGCCGAACACGTATCCTATTTCAAATTATTCCACAATACACTGAGCTCTCTGACCAATCACAGCACTCCTACCACAATAACATAAATGTCAGAGAATATTCAGATAATACCACATATTTGGAATTTTCAATGCAGTGGAAATCCAGCTTTCAGTGTATTTACGTCAGTAAAACAGACCCATTTCCAGGAAGGAAAAACAGGTATTCCTCAGCTAGGAGCAGGAGGTTTCAATCGCGCAACAATCTGCTAGTCAGTCGATATATCGGTGACCTATGTGAGTTTACGGGGCGTTAGAAGTGTGCCGGCTGATTGCAATGAGAACGCCCTTCCTCACGCACGACATCCCGTCAGGTAAGTGCAAGCTGCAGGGGACGCTGCAGACGTCAATGTCTCTTCGCAGGCAGGGGACAAGGAAATGCTGCTTTCAGGCACCGCAGTGCCCTGGCTATAAACCATCCCGCTGTTTTATTATTCGTTGCTTAAAATTTTCTGTAACAAATCCACACATTTTCCATATCCACTTACCCAGCACTAGGGCACATTTGGCCTGCGGGTGATCCCAGGATGCACTGGGCTCAGGAACATGCCAGAACATGAGGGTTACACAACATGTCACCTACAGAGGTCTTTTAAAGTACCTTGACTCAACCCAGGTCAATAACGGGACTCACTGCAATCTCCACATACTGAACCAGGGTTGGGATTTGAACGGCCAACAAGGCACAATGGCGCAGTGCCCACTGACCCACCAGCTGTTAACTGCAAACCCCTGTACGGCCCTCGGATAAAGTATTACACTGGCATCACATTCATTTAGGAGATGCTTGTATCCAAACCAACGTACAGATGCTGCTCACTCAACGATGGCTCGACTTACGATATTTTGACTTTTCGACGGTGCGATGGCGGTGCGCATTCAAGACTCAGTTTTGAATTTTGATGTTCCTGGGCAAGTGACATGCTGTTTCATACTATCTACAGGTACTGGGTAATGGCTTTGTAGTGATCATGAACACAAGCGTTCCATGCAGTGTATCGTGCAGTGTTTTTGTTTTCTGTTTAACCATATAAACCTACTTGTCAATTACCTGTAATCAGTTAGTAACATTATACGTTATTTATGTACTTATTCAGTGACAGTTGATATTTATTTACTTATATCAATCGTATTCACGATATTTTCCACTTAGAATAGTTTCATCGGGATGTGACCCCATCATAAGTCGCTGAGCACCTGTACAATTGAGAGAGCAGGGTTAGCCACTCCCTGAAAAAAATGGGGTTAGGGACCTGAAGGACCCAAAAAAAATCATTCAGCCAACCATGGGACTGGAACCAACAACCTTCTGATGAAATGAGCAGAGTCCTTACCCGCAGAGCGACACCCCTACCATGTTACTAACATTTTAGGCTTCCCTCAATGACAGGTTGGCTTCGTTTCAAACGTTCCTAAAATCTGCAGTCTTTTTCAGACCTGTCTTGCTTATCAAGGGACTCGAGCCCCCTGGTTCTGTCATATCTCCTCGCCTGAGACCTTCCACCTATTGCTTACTGTGCTCGGGATACCAAAAGATGAAGGCAGGTTCTTCATGACAACTGGCTGATGACCAGTCAAACCGCCCGAGGAAGATTTTTTAGTAGCTTTCAAAATACTTTGGACATATATAAAACTGTCTGCACGCCATGTATCTTTCATTCTGGTTTAGAAATACTACTATACTAGTACCTCAGGAGTACTAGGAAGCAATGCAAAGCAAAGTATGTGTGTGGTGTTCCAAACAAAAATTTAACACAGTTGAAACCAGCAGGCAGGAGTGTCCCCCACCCTATTTAATTTTGCTTCATTTAGGCTATATCCCCTATAAATAGACCTTTCCCTTTATTTTGTCCCACCCCTAATATCAAACTCTCTACTGCGCCATTGCCATCGGGACTTATCAACTGATTTAGGCTGGCGTAAACTCGATTGTATTACTTACAAAAATATTACCAGTAAATTTGCCGGTACAGCACAGCTGCCATTTGTGACCTAAACCATTACATCACATGTCCACGGACATGCTGCTAAGCTCTAGCAACTGCAGTCTGGGCGGGAGGCTACTTTAGTTTTACTTAACACAGGTAATGTTTATTTTTTCATCTTATTATTTTTTAATTATTGACTGATATTCCACTAATTTGAGGACAACACCTCACAAATGCAAAATAAAAAACCTCAACAATGCGTTTCACGAGTAAAATTGTAAAATAAAACCGTGAAGTACTTACTTAACGTATAAGAAAATCTTTACCGATGCAGCCGTTTCTGTAACAAAGGAATACGCCTTTAAAATGCAACTCCAAATATCTTCTAACAAAAGGTAACGTTTAACATAACAGAGGTTAATAACAATGGAAAACACGACATTCCGACATTAAAAAGCACACCAGAGTGATCCAATACATTTAAGGTTCGAGATGATGCAACCTAAACGACGCCTGAAAACGAAAATCCACAAATAAATTGACTGCAACTTGCAACGCAAAGGCATGCATTTCTGATTTTAGCACGCAAGGGAGCACAGCGCAACTTTGCGGGGCAGCGAGCTCGGATCAAGGCTGCCCGGCGAAACGCGTCCCTCCGGTCCGCCGGAACCGTGCTATTCCCGGCAACCAGACGGGATTCTCCCGGTGCAGCACCAGCGGCGGAGAAAAAAAAACCAACTTGTTAAACTGGAAAATGGGCGATCGACTAAACAAACTGAGCTTCGCCCGTACGTTATTACCTATCAAGACAGCTAGTTATGATGTGATCCGATATAATAGACACAGCCGACACGAAATCGAAACTGAAAGTAGTTAAGCAGATACCTTGTTAATGTTCCCAGGTCACCGTCTGGTCTGGGGAGACTAGTTGTGGCCGGCCATGCCAATTTGAGTCAGTGTTCAACTGAATCAGGCATTTCATTCAATGGTACGGGAGGGGGATTGCATAGCAACAGCAGAGCTTGTAATACATTGCGCAAGAAGACCCGAGTACTCACCATTATTCACATTAAAGCATAGTAGGGGGGTGCATCAGATGGACCCCGAGCCCGAGCATGACTTGTATTTGATTTCCCGACCCGAAATAAATCACGGCAGTAAAAAACACGCCTTTCTTCCAGCGCCGCTCCGAAAGGCGGCATCCTATCCTCCACCAGCAGCGCAAAACCACCGTTCAATCTGTTGTACTCAAATGATGTCATTCGATATAGTTGTGTGTCGGGCTCTTAGACGGGAATAATCAATTGCAGAGGTCGTGATAAAACATTCATGTGCATAAAGATGATATAAATAATAGTGACAATGAATTCTGCACGTCATTATACATTTATTCAGGATGTATGTGAGGATTTGTTGTATTACTAAAATCCATGCGCTCTCTGAAAGGAAGCATTTGCCCTATATTCAGATTTCTGCACATTTGCGAAGGAATTTAACCAATATACCATAATAAATTGAACAGGACTTCAAAGCTGATGGACCACCCAGTGGGACTTGTCCTTATCCCTGGCAGAATCTTAGGACGCGAATCAATATTCCCCTTACATAGCCTAGACAGTGATTAAAAAAAATAACTCGGTGCTTGAAACTTTTAGATTAAAATGTACCCTGTGATAGTGGAGGTGCAATTTATTATCAGGGTAAAGTTCAGAAATTAGCTGGAGAGTTTTACGGCGTTAGCATCCCGTGTGGGTTTGATCCAGACAATTGCTCTGAGTACCTGAGCCGGGATCCTACTAAGGTGCCCTCGCGACAGTAATTTTAAAGAAAATTACCATGTGAAAGGCAAAATTAAAAGTCCTCTTAAGGACATCTTCTTGCAAAATGAATGAGTTATTATACCATCCGTCGTCTATTCACTTTATTGTTATTATAGGAAACTGGGAACCTGAGCAAACATCAGAACATGTTGAAGTCCTTCACTGGATTTGAACACCGAAGTGCATTTCTGGGCATTTTCTGTTCCCAGATTTAATTTATCTAGCTGCTACCAAATCAGAGCCCGACGGTTTGGTAAACACCATTTTTTTCAGACATTCTGACATCTGACACTCGGTATATATCCAGAAGTTATGACCTATCACAAGTGCTGATTCATAGATTAATTGTCCAAATGACGGTTTATGGATACATCTTCAAAACAAGACTTTTTACATGTTAACCTTTTAAACACAACTCACATTCTGTACATGGAATTTGTATAAATAAATCCAAATTGATTTCTCTATAAATCAAGCCTGCAATATAACGCTTTTCTATTATGAAAGATGAAGACGTTACGTATGAGCTGTTAACCGAAAAGGTTTGTAAAATAAAGCACTAAAAGCTTAAACAATCGAGTGCTAATGCGTCTGCGGCTAATCTATGTGCTAATTTGTTTGAAAGGCTAATTATACAGGCCGAAAATGAAGACTGCACGCAGGTAAGTGACAGACACTTAGGTCGACATTAAGTGGAATGCAAACAAGCCATTATGACTGAGACATGACACTATAAATGGCTTATTTGCCGATTCATTAGGGGGCAGATGGCACCACTGAATAGCTATAGAAATGGAAATAATTCCATCTTAATTTGGTATTTGCACTGACACACAAAACGGGCCACAACATACCAGACAGCGAATTTTAGTCTGACGTGACAAGCAAATATTAAAACATGGACCGGAGGTGTTTTAGCTTTGTCATGAGCAAACAGGCTAACGAATGTTGGACCCAAAATGACTGCTCGGGCAATATAATTACTTGGAGCCGTATCACAGTGGAAGCAAGCTTTTGTCTTCCCTGGGACTCTTGCATTTAATCCAGTGCTAACGTAATTTTGCACTTTAGAGAGCAGGTCTCACAGAAAACATTTGCATGTGAAACTTAAATGTTGTATACGGTACTTCGCTTAAGTTGTGTACCTGTTTGACTTTGTGCTGGATCAAACATGACTAAGAATTTACAGCTACAGTATATTTTATTTGACACTCACATCAAAAATGACTTAAATTAGAGAGAGGCTCATTGGGACTTGAACCTACAACCTCTGTGTTGATGTGATCATCCACCTCCTATATATATAACGAAAATGATGGCGTCTCCATTTACTGAGATGGAAGTTTTCATGATGATTTTTCTCTTATGATGTTTGGTTTGGTCACAGCGAGTAGAATATTCAAAGACAATTGCATGCATATCAAAGGTAAGGATAATTGTATTTTTCTACACACGTTTCTGTTTCAAAAATAAATTTGGATAGCAGTAGTCAATTCTGCGGTTCGGCGACTTTATAAAATTTGTAATTTCTGATTTCTCCATATATACTGTGTATTAAAAGTTTTTCCTTCTGCGTTGTTGCACATCTAGTATAAAGTCTATGATATTGGGAGGCAATAAAACTCCACCGTAATGGGTAATATGATGTTATGTGTTTTATTACCAGACAAAGAACACGGAAGCTGCGGCCTCAGTCAGGATCTGCTGCCGATTTGACGTGCAGAAGAAATCTAATCGAGACTATTTTATTTTTCCCCGTTTCTTCCATTTCATAAATCCCGCTGTATTCTCAGGGGACTTTCTTTCCGGAATTGACCTGCCTCAAATCAAACAGGAGCATCTGCACGATTGAAGGATGAGCAGCAAAAACACACCTTCGTGCATATCCTGGTCTCTCCAGAGGAAATCCCGGTTAAATTATAAAAGGCACATGAAGCATTCTCACACCTGAGAAGTTTACTGTGTATTGCGTGATGTTATTGTACTTTATAACTTTATTAAAGTCTTTGCTTGACCAGACTAAGCGGTTGGAAGATGGATGGGTAGGTGAATTGCTAGATTAACATCTTTATTTGGGAGTCATGTTTAAATCTCAATGCTTAAGATTCTGTCTGCCTGGTCTGTAGGTGCTTAAACTTCGCATGCTTGACATTAAGTCACCTGCTAAGCTAAACAGTCATAAATCATAAGTTACGCTCAATCCAGTTGTCACCGCTTAACACTCCCCGCTGGCCGATTAACAGCTGCTGAACTTTACACTTTGCGCTACGTGTCATGAAAACCCTCGACGTGGTTTGTTTGTCTACGTGTCTCCGTAATCAGGAATGTACTTTTCCCCCAAATCATTAAGTTGATCCAGACAATTGCGATGATCTTACAATGGGATAGCCTGGTCAGTATCATATACACACACAGCAGGTGGATGGATTGAATATTTTGTTTTCTGGGTGAGTTTAAACAGTTTTTTAAAATTAAACAATAAGCAATACATCTTTTACTTTAGGCAATTTTACGATTTTACTTTAGGCAACATTGAATGAATTACCATAACAAATCTGTTTTTTTCTGCATTGCGTTAATCCTCTTTGGAACTAAACAAGAACATACATGGCTATTCTAATATTTTATTTTTTATTATTTAATCATTTTCTTTTTCATATTTCTCAAATTGTATATACTGCCTCTGAATATCAATCTGCCATTTAGCTCCTGTTTTACTTCGGTTTACTGTAACATTTCATACAGCATGCAAAGTTACTTTGTATCTTTAAGATCAGAATGTGACACCTGCACTTTGTAGGTTTCTACTATGATTTAATTACCATTTACATCGATCCGAAACTTGTTACGGAGACACGTAAGTAACGCTACTATCATGGGGATGATAGTGAAATTGGCTTGCTATGCCTGCACCCCCCAGAAGATGGCGCCCCAGGCACCCCCCTATGCAGCCTAATGGTGTCACCGGCACTGAATTGAAGTTGATCTGCACAGTGTGTAGCACTATAGGTTCCAGGGGCAGGTTATTGACTGGGGGGTGGGGGGTTCCCTCAGCAAATTTAATGTGATCATCGGTGATCGAAAAGAGCCACTCAAAGGGGGCCACTCTCAATCATTCGGGCTAAAAGGCTAGGTGATCACACCCCCCGTGGATGTGCTTGTTTCCTCTCACACACCCTGGACTGAACTCAAATCCCACTACTGATTCCATTTTTACCTCCAGTTTTTATGCAACCCTATGTTGGCTACCGTGCTGGGTGGCAGTGAGTCAGAAGGTTGCTGGTTCAAACCCCGTTGCAGCTAGCGTGGTCTTACTATTGGCCCTTGAGCAAGACCCTTATGCCCAATTGCTCCAGGTGTTCTGGATGCTGACTGACCCCAAAACTCACACCAATATGTGTGTCTGCTGGCAAGTAAGATGGGAGATGTCAAACGATGAGTAAAGTATTACTATTCTATATGCAGTTGGAAACTGGATGGATGAAGGATGAAATGACTGCAGTCTAAATATGGAGCGTGTTGTGTACTTGTGGCTCTGTTGAGAATGAGAATGGTTGATTTGCAGCTACATTAACTTTAGTGCACGCAAACACCAGATAATCTTCGCCACCTTCAGGCAGCTGCCATTTTAAGGTTAAAGAGCAATGAATAATAATAAGCTCCAAGGAACAATTTAGTAATTCTCGAATTTAATCCACAAATGTTTCGCTGATGATAACATCGAGGTCACCCTTTGTTGTGCTTCATTTATACATCAAGGTTGCGCGCCTTTGTTGAAAAAATTACAGCGAGCACTTATGAAACTGACGACACACTGTCAGCAGAGGGCGCTGTGTAGGGGGCATATGTTTAAAAATGAGTATTGATCGATCCATCCATGGAAATGAGTGTGGTATTTGGATAACAATCAAAGGAAACCATAAAAATGTTAGTAGGCATATTGTCAAAGCAAAATAAAATTAAATAAATAAATGTTTTATGTTATTGTTTATTTTTATTTATTGTTTATTGCTTATTTTATTTACTGTTATTGCCTCTTACGCAAGACACAGATTCTTTTGAACTAGGATAGATTCTCTCTGTAATCGCATTTAAGATGCCCCTGCATTTGAAAAAAATGTATTAAGACGAAACATTTTGTTCAGGCAGGCAGCAGAGACAAAGAAGAAAGATAGATGACAGACAGACAGACAGACAGACAGACAGACAGACAGACCGACAGACAGACAGACAGACAGATAGACAGATAGATAGATAGATAGATAGATAGATAGATAGATAGATAGATAGATAG
>JAODKE010000055.1:278734-300124 GCA_026779605.1 Mormyrus hasselquistii
GCGTGAGGTCCGCGGCGTGTAGGGGGGGGAGGTTATTGTGCGGGGAGGGGGCGCCGCGCAGGTTGGGGGTGGGGGTGTGGGGGGGTGGGGGGGGGGCGGCTTCCTGTCACTTGTATTACCTTATACATGTGGGGTCAATATGTGCAATGCAAGGTCTCACATTTGCAAATGGGGCTGGGATCCCCCTCCCAACCGGCCGATTTACATATTCCCCCCTCCCTCACGCTATAAAAAGAGGGGGAGCTGCTTCATTGTTCACAAGGGCTTCCTAGCTCATCCTCAGCTGGACAATTACCGTTGACATGGTGAAGAGCCGCTGATTTTTTTTTCTCTCCGTCTGCAGTGGTAAGCGAGAGACACAAGGGGGTTTTAGACGCAGCAGTGGCTGAACCCGGTAGCCTCACCGATTGTGGTCGTTATCCTAGCCAGACCGTGCTTTGTGCTTCAGACCTCAGCCAGGAAGCTCCTCTGCATCCGGCCCCCTAGCCGGATACCCCCGAAGACCACCGGCCCCTTCCGGCGCCAAAATGAGGATACTGAACTTCTTCTACATCCTACTCCTTCTTGCGAATTTCCTCTTGTTGGTTAAGGGGCAGAGACCAGGTATGTGAGCCTGCATGAGGACAACATCCGTGATTTAAAGTTCCTCTTGTTTGCTGATAGTTTCTCAATAATGATCTTCAGCGGTGAGTCGGAAGGTGCAAATATTTTCCGAGCATTAATTACTAATCATTTATTGTATTTGAATATGTTATAATTTAGGTGTTTTTAATAATCCTTTTCCAGTTTAAAATGACTTTCATTAAATTAGGTACTAAATTACAACTATTGCCTTTTATATATTTTCCTAAAGAAGATTGTCCAAAGTTATGAAGTGATGAGCAATGAATACTTTAATTTTACTGTAGTTCATAACGTCAAAGAAAATCCTAATTCAAAATCCAAGTGTAATATAATATATGTGGACATACGAGGTATTACTTTGGCAACGACGATATGTATGTTTCAACAGACCATGGGCTTTTCCTCATAAATCAGAATTGCATTAATGTTGCGGGGTCAATGACTTTTGCTCCATCCAAGCTTATAATTCACATTTACCAGGCAATCTGGAATCTACCTGTCTATTTGCTTAGAAAATCGAGTTTGATGGTGGAACTGACTATCACAGGTTTGCATCCTGGTCCTTAAATTTCAGGTTTTTTAAAAACCACCATCCAGAATTTTAGCTGCTTTCCATTATACCCAATTTTCTTAGAAATAAGTCCTCATTCCAAGTGAAATTGTCCAGGTGAACGGCTGGTATGAGGGGCGTTGACCTCTGACCTCCGGCAGACCACGCTGCTCCTCTTAACAGTGGAAACACTTGCCTGCTTGTATGTTTTACTTGTTTCTGAGAAGAATGTTCCTGCTATTTTTACACTTGGTGACTTTAAAGGACGTCTGCAGAAGTTTCTTAAGCTACCATGTCAGCATTCGAGTGAAATAACACAGGGAATCATCCCGTGATGTAAATATGACTGCCGACACGTGGTTTGTCCTCCCTCGACAGATTTCCTGAATCTGAAGCGGAAGTATCACAGGCATCATTGCCCACACAGAAGATGCATGCCTCTTCACTCCAGAGTACCGTTCCCCTGAAGCACCGAATGGTACGTTCCTGACTCCTTTCTGTAACATTAAACTACACCTACACTCCTTGGCAAAAGGGGCTTAGGAATCAAGGGAATGGGGGGGGGGGGTCAAGCTCTCTCCTATACCTTCGCCCTGGCAATTAATAAATGATTCTGTCAGAACATTTTTACAGATACACCTTCTCTCAAATATTTAGGGTAACTTGACATTGTTTTGCTATATTTAGGGCGGCACACATGTCTGCAGGCTCTCAACCTCAGATTTTACAGTCCAGCAGTAATTAAAAAAAAATTGCAGGAAGTATCCAAAAAAAAGATCATAGTATGAACAGCCTCTATCCCCTCATAGCTGGGGAAGCAGGCAGGAGGAGAGCCTTGATCTGATTTGGGGTACATTCCTTTACTCCAGCAAATGCATTGTAAGGAAGCTCTTTAAAGTCTTTGTTGATGTCCAAACTGATACAGGGAGAAGTGGTGAGGGTCATTTTGTATCACAGATCCAATCTGAAGTAGTCAGGCTGTGCCAATCGAGCCAGCGGAAGCTAATGGGTCAGGGTAGCGTGTGACTGATAAGATAACAAACCTCTGAAGTGTCACTGAACCTTTAAAAACATTTACGATCGGGGCACTAATTTCAATATGAACCCAAGACTACAACAACAAGTAAAATTTTCCATTTTACTACCCTGGGGGCCGCCTACTGCGGTGTGACTCGCGTTTTAAGTTCCCTTCGCATTGTTGTCTTTAAAAAAACTCGAACACTGCCACCATTTCCAACGGAACTCGTGGAAAAATCCCATGCGGAGCCCAGCGTTGGATCCCAAAACTAATTAGCGGGAAGTCCCTTAGCACGACTGCTTTATTAGCATACCAGGCCGAGCTCAATGTCCCATCCTGTACGGCATTATTATCCCCCTAGGTGGCTAAATAGAATTAATCAACACGAGCTTCATCCACCCGCCTCCTGCTACATCGGAATGCTCCCTACGTACATATACTCGTCTTAAGCGCCTGTCAAATATTACGGTGTATAGTGGGCCGGATTATCACAGGCTTCTGTTGAACTTATCCTTAAGAAGGCTAGCAGCTTAGCGCTTACGAAGGATTGATAAAATTCAATATGTGGTTCTTTGGATGTTTACTGTGCATGATTTGATGTGCATGAGCAGAGGAAGGAGTGTTATGCTTTCTTACTTGATTGTATATTTGGGCTGATGAGAAAATGGATGGTGATTTCTTTAAGCCTCACATGGGCAAACAAGAAGAATATACGCTATACTGAGCTTTGGGGTAGCTAAGCTGTACGTGCTAAATCTGGCCACAACGTATCCATCACGGTGCCTTATAAAGATGCCCTGTTGTGCCCATAAGAAAAAGAGTAATTACTCAGTTAATGAGGGTGAAAAACTTTTTACGGACTCAGTCTTTAAGTAACGGTAAACATTGTGTTTAAGGACAAATGTAACCGAATGTAAATTTAAACAAACTTCAATTTAAATCCCACTAACGATGTCCTGTTATTATATGCTGTCAGTATTTTGAGGGAATGTTTTAAACACTTACTAGGCCTTTGTGATATATAAAGAGAGGGTCATCACCTTCACCCTTGCCCAGGCTGACCCCCATTCAGCCCAAACCAGCTGGTAACTGTTGCTCTAAATTCTCTAAATCACGTGACCTCATAATCTCTCAAGCTGGTTGAATGAATCCGACGTGGCAACGAAAAGGAAATCCAGTGTGATTGGGCAACCAAGTCAAAAAGTAAAAAAAAAAAAAAACACGCTCTATTGAGCAGTGAACTGCAGCAGGGTACCTCTTTGCAGCCTGAGTTGGCAAAACACACTTCCATTGAGCATCCCGGGCAGAACCTGTCTACTGTGTGGACTCTAACACCATTCTTGGTTATATTTCAGTTGCATGGTGATTCTGGAACATGTTGTGCGACAGCAGTTACCTCTGGGAAATCCAGACTCAGCAGAAATCAACAAGCCAGAGATTCCTCCTGAGAAGGCAACTGCTACCACACCAAAGACTTTATGGGATTCCATTTGAAACAATTGTAAATAGTGCAAAAATATGTTTTTCAGATGCCAGCTTTTGTGTATTTTGACTATTTAAACTGTTATAAAAATATTCAGTGTAAATACATGTGCATGTATTAGTTGTGATGAATAGTGAGGTCTTACACTATAGCACACTCACAAACGTGAAGAGCAACCAAAGATTAAGGCTTTATATGATCAGTGCAGACACAACAGAATAACCGATGTCAGCATAAATCACACTACATAAAAACATGTAAAAACAATATGTAAAATATTTCTGTTGAGTTTACTTTACTAAGGTGTAAATAAAGGTTTTATTTATAAACCCCCCATGTAAAGGATGACAGAGTGTAGTTCAAAATTCAGAGTTTGACAGAAAAACTGCACACATTCTGGGAAAGCTTAGTTTACAATTTTATAACCTACTCAAATGTGTTTATATGCAAGTAACGCACTTGTTTAACTGATGTAATTTTAATAAATTGTGTATACTCTTCTCGACTTTTATTTCACTGGATACTCAAACAAAATTAAAAAAAATGAACAAGGGGGATTACAGGGGTCAAACGCAAATATACAGCTTTACGCAAAAATAGAGAAAGTACTAATTTATTAAGACATTACTGTACAAAGAGCTTATTTTATGTGCATTACAAAATCAGCCCAATGGAAGAACAGAAAATATTCAAAATCCATATAGAGCCTGAGTTGCTTATAACTGCATAACTACAAATAACTGGCAAATTACTCTGACTGAAGGTTAAACGCTCTCAAAATATTAACAGTGCAGTACGTCATGAGCCCACAGTGCAAAGTGACTCCAACTTCCAAATAATAAAAAAAGCACAAAACTGAAACATTTCACAGAATAGCGATAACGCTAAATTATGGGCAGCCTATGGCAACACATTAAGTCACATGTCTAGAAATGCTACATGTTATAGTGAGACACACACACACTAAAAACGTTACGTTGTTAACCTCAGTATCGGTCCCTGCTCAGGTATCACGGTGCCTGATTAAGCACAGTTTAATAAGTCCTATACGCTGATATTTAAGAGTTACAAATTCAGCCCAAGTCTTGAACCAGCTGTAAGTCTCCCATTTTTGTGATGCGAAAGATGACAACTGCGGTAAATTCCTGCCGTTCTGCTTTTTTGTTGTAGGGTACAATATCCTCAAGTGAAACTGTGACTCGTTCACCAAAAAGTGATTCTTGTACGTTTTGCCAAATCTCCTGCATTCCATTTCACGTGAGCGTGCAGACAACATTTGTCCTTTCAATTAAAGAAGAAGGAAAAAAAAAAGTTTTTCTGCACATCATTAGCTAAAGGTTAAACAGGGTCATTACACAAAAATAAAACACTATACTGCTCTCTGATCTTTGAACCATGGCTGGAAAGCACTTTACATTTTTTTCTGAAACACTTAAGAATAAAAGTTTTGCCCGTCTAAACTGTGAACTTCCAACAATAAATCCACATAAATATACACTTTATTAAGAAGTTTTCAAGCTTTAAAACGTGTAGAATACGGAACACAAACATAATGTAGTAAAGCGGTATGAATTTTATAAAACATCCAGTGACCATTCAAGTACAAAAGACTCCAGATTTGGCCAAAAACAACAACAAAAAAAAAGTTCCCCTTCACATCTGATGCTTCATCCTCTTCAGTCTCTGATCTGCTGGGAAGTTAAAGACAAGATGCGTTTGCTAAGCAGGAGGTTGTGCTGCTTCAAGTACTCAATCAGGTCTGCTTGCTTCTCCACCACTTCATCCAAATTTGACCCCTCCCTCGAAACGAAAAGCAGAAAAAGGTAAATCGTCACAACTGACCATTTCTGGCATGTGTTACTCAGAACACCAATACCCAAAGACATGTGAATTATGAGCATTATTAAAAACTGCTAAGCTGACAAGCAGCGGAAAAAAATTATGTGCCTGGGAGAGAAAAGAAAAAACACTTCAAAAAGTTAACATGCAACAGATGCCAATTTTTGACATGAACTACATTCGACATTTCTGCGGCTTTTCCGGAAAGTCACATAGAATATCTGTACGATTTCGCCCTGGCATAGGAAAGAGACCCTCGGGAAGGGCGTTTACTCTGGCAAATGAGCGTCTGTGGGATGCTAGTGATACGTTATCCTTCAAAACTGACCCATCCTCTTTGTAGATGTTAATCATGCCGTAGCAGGTCAGCGTGGAGTGGTACAGACCGCAGATTCTTTTTCGTGGGCCAAACACATTAAAAGAAAATGAGAGGGGGGGGGAAAAAAAAAAAAAAAAAGAGTAAAGTGCCTGTGAGCACAAACATGTTTGAAGAGGATGGGGGGATGGGGGGAGATACAAACAAAAAAATACAAACCCTGAAGTGCTGAACTCAGAACCTAGCAGATAAATTTGCTGATGACGATTTTAATACTATGCCAATGGTTACCGGTCTCTAAAGTAATTTAAAATTCTTTCACACATCTTGTGCAAAAATAAAAAATAAAGGCTTCTAAAAGACAACACTTTGTGATAAATATTTAATTAGGTAATCTTTATTTTTGGAATCTGCAGGCAACGGCGTAGAAGAGCTGGTTTCGGGTGGGGGAGCAGCAAACAATCATTTAAACACAAACGTCTATTTATAGGGGGGATGAATGAAGCCAGATTAAATATATTTTTCCCCCCAGTTCCTATGCCCCTGCAGACCGTATAAAGACGGAAGGGAAACGGCTGGAGACACGTCCAGGTGAAGCGCGTGCGGCAGCTGGCGGCGTACTTACAGCTCCGCACAAACACCGCGACGGCTGGAGACGCGTCCAGGTGAAGCGCGTGCGGCGTACTTACAGCTCCGCACAAACACCGCGACGGCTGGAGACACGTCCAGGTGAAGCGCGTGCGGCGTACTTACAGCTCCGCACAAACACCGCGACGGCTGGAGACACGTCCAGGTGAAGCGCGTGCGGCGTACTTACAGCTCCGCACAAACACCGCGACGGCACGCCCGCCCCAGGAGTGCAGCACGAGCCAATTCTGCCTTTTCACCAGCATTGCTATTTATTTTGCCCACATTACCATCAATGAGAAGATAAAACGCCCCCGCCCCCGCACCCAGTAGGTGTGCCTGCCCAGGAGGAGCCTGGGGCTATTCCCGCTGCCCCCACCACTCTGGCCTCAGTGATGTTCGGACCCCAACATCCCAGAGCTACATTTCAAGGGCCAGGTTTCCCCTAAACGCCAAACCGGAGCGGGACTGTAACAGGGGCCCCGTTTACAATTACAGCTGATTTACTGAGCCGTGAAACACCTACTGATATCATATGGTGCCCGCAAGCCGAGGCCTGGGATGATGTATTCTGTAAGAAAGCCATGGTTTTTTAAAGATAACTTTTAAGTTAAAGTTAGGTTGGCTCAAGACCCATTTAAACTTGGGGGGAAAAAAACCTAAACAAACCCCATAATTTCATAGTTATTTCTCAAATCACTGCCTGGTCGATCCATGAGATGGGATCTCGCTAAGCTTAGGTATCTACTAAACTTTATGCTCATACCTTCATTTGTCCATCCTGTATTCTACACCTTGTCGTCTCACCTTTATTTACATGCCTGCATGTTTGTTTATTAATAGAACAACTTTTGTCTCTCTCCCTCTCTGTATTTTTAATTCTACGCATTTCATCCATTTATTTTTTTGTCTGTTTCTGTGTGTCAGTGCCGTAACCCAAACAAATTCCTTGTATTTTTAATTTTTTTTTTTACATGCCAAATGAAAAGGACTCTGATTCCGATTCTGATCCAGGATCCTGATCCAGTGCCCTAGATCCCAAAGTAACAGATGTAAGCGAAACGAACCCCCGTTGAAATGCGTACCGAAATCCGGTTTCTGTGCCGATGATGCTCCCTGGACCGGAGTAGGCGTGCATCCTTTCCTCCTGACAGACATCCGGACCCGGCTTCTCCTTGTTGAAGTTCACGACTTTCACTGGTGAGGACAAAAGTTCGGGAACGGAGAGTTAGCGGTGGGCTAACGCGCTCACCTCCGGTCGGCGGAACAGGCAAAAACGCGTCGCGCCAAGGCGAGATAGCTAGCCAACCGGCATGCTAGGGCAGTGAACATCTGCTTCAGAGGCACACCTACAGCGTATTCTCACAGCTCGTGGTTCATCGTGCAACGGCGTGAAGAACAAGCAGTTCTCGTCGTTGAGGCACCCTGCCGTTAAAATGATCATTTACATCAACAGCTGATTAATTAAAGGTGCAGCATCCAGGTTTAAGTTTTGCGACAGATGAGGGAATGGTATTGTTGTCGCCGTGGGCTGGAGCGGCAGGGGTCACTTTCCCCAGGTGACCCGGGGTCCCGAGCCCCCCCCCCATATTGGGACCACCTGCCCCCAGCCCCCAGTGTGGCGATTTCACGCTGCTGATTAAAGGGAAGCAATTAAGAGACATAAGATCCTGGATTGCTCCTATCAAACAGTGGGCTGTAAAATCATTAGAGGACCACCTCAGGATCAGCGCCTGGCGGCTGGTCCCGCCCCCTGCCCTCAGAACAGGGCCGGTGGGGGTCACAAGGTGGGGGTAGGGGTGAGAGGCCATTATTGCCCAGTGGGTCTTTGCCCTCTGAACTTCAGTGTTCAGAATTACCTAGCCCCCCCCCGTGGAATTCCCACACATCATATGAAAAGGTAAACGACATCAGCTTCAGAAATTATGGCATGGGATTCATTTTTCCATACCCATAGTAAAGATTTTTTCCTTGCCATGAAAATAGCACTGCGGTGCAGGGAGAGAACGACAAGATGGACTCCGACGTACGAACCTTCGGTGCTCAAGAATTAAATCAGCGCGACGGTTCATTGAGGCACGGGGGGTGACGAGGGGAGCTGGAGTCCCGCGAAGCCAAAGGCTGGGTCCCTAAGCCACGCCGGACAGCAGCGTCCGGGAATCAATCACCAGATTTCCCCCCAGGGATCTACAAAGTCAGTCTTACTCTTAATGACCAATACCTGAAACACACAGTAAATCGGCCAACAATGGACTGCCACACCCAACCCTCCAATCGGGCCATGCAAATCCATTTTTATGAGATTCTTTGATGTCACACTTATAAGCGGGGCACTGGTGCGACGAACAGTTTTTTAAAATCCCACTCCCGCGGGCTGGGGCCCAGTGGACTGACCCCAACGGCAGCGGCAGGACTCACGAGGAAAACCCAAGAGCTGCGATATCCTGCACTTACAGGCTCCGCCGTCGACACTTTTAATGTCTTCACACCGCGCCTCATTCACGTTGCGGTCCAAAGCTACCCCCCCCCCCCCAAAGCTAGCTGAGGCACAGTAACCCCCCAGGACAAAGGAAAACCCTCCGCTTTAGAAGGGAGCTGTGAGACACTTGGAGGGAAAGTGACACACTCATATGATTAGGAGCACAATGTGTATGTATGCATCCTTGTACCCTTGTGCTGCATAAACGGCCGGAACTGAAAGATACACGGACAGAGGGACAAACCTTTAAGCAGGTCTATGCAAACACACACACACACAAATAAACTGAGGTTTCACCTTAATGTGTCCTTGAAAACTAAACTTTAACTAAACAAACGGCCGAGCCGTCACCTGAAAACAAGAGCAAGAACCGACACAGAGAAGCTAAATATGGCAGCAGAGTAAACCATGACTTCACAGTTATTTCCCATCTGTCCCCCTAATTTGGCTGCGATGTTAGAGCCGCGTGAAGCGCGAGGCGGCTGAAGGGTCACGCCAACGCGCCACGCATGGTTACAAAAGTCAATAAAAAATGAGAACGGGCAGCTTGTGCGTAGCGGAACACGGACAATGGACTGGACCATAGCTATAAAACGCTGCGCAAAATACAGTTTCCGAAGAGAGGGGCGTGTAAAAGGTCATAAACATGCAAAACAGTGGAGGGACAAAGGCGGTTTGACAGAGACGTGACATTTCTCACTTGTTCGCCAAAATGGACCATTCCTTTGCTCAGTGAACAGTAGCGAGCGACACACACAACAGCAGCCCACAAGCACAGCTGAAGTAACATCTCCGTTAGCGGCCTGAAGAGATAAGGAACGTTTCGCCGCATATTTTTAGTACCTTAATTAAAAAAGGCACAAGGAAGGCAACAAGCGGAGCCTGATTTGTGAAGTGTACACATTTTTTTTTTTGGCAGCACGATCTGCAAAAACTCACACATCTGCACAAACACGTTTATGAAACGCCAGTAAAATGCGGCTTAAAGGTACACAACTGTTTTCATAACTCATGGGGCACATCCAAGCAACGGGACGCATCTTACAAAAACAACTTTGCTGTGAGATTCGGATGAGGAGGATGACCGTGTTTTCAGAGGAGGGGAGACGCCGATCGAGGGGGGGGGGGACCGCCCCCGAATGTACTTCAATCAATCATTCAGCTAAGTGCAAATATCCTGCCTCAGGCCGTCCTATTAACCGCGTGGAATTCCTGCGGCCGAATGTTTGTGTTTGTGTAGCCGTGTCAGTTTGGCCACTTCGTCTCTGAGTCTATCAGCGCCAGGGGAGTCTCTGGACCCAAATAAACCTCTGCTCTCTGGGGCCGGGCCGGGCCGGACTGTCCTCAACCACATTTATTTGTTGTTTTTTTTTTTAATTTATTTATTTTTTTTATTTGATGCTAACAAAACAGCAGACACTGGTGTCAGCCTACATAATATTCCCTTAATAGTTCTGAACTCCTGAAACTCTCCTGATGTCTGAAAGTGACCTTGTATAAAAAGTATGTGTATGTTTTAAAACAGTCGACACAGGCCAGAACGTTCAAAAACACTAATCTTTACAACTGAATTCCCGGCCTGAGAAATAGACGGTCTTTAACCCCACGTCCCGAATTGCTCGTACTTAGCACAAACAATAAGTAAAAGGATTTCATTTTAATTTTAACCCTTTGAAGACAAAATAAAGCAGCAGTAAACTACTTTGATGTGAGAAATCTAAATGTTGCCCAATACAATGGTGTGTATTCATGTTTAAATGAAGAGAAAAAAAGCAGATAAATAGAGGAGTCCCTGCATCTCTTAGCATTAAATACACCTTCAAAGGAACTTCAAAGCAAGATGAGTCTCCGGCCAAACGCAGCCTGCCTTCTAGGACAACCGAGAAGAAAAACGGCAGCATTAGTGTTACATTTCAGTCTTGTAAATGTTTGCCAACAGAAACTAAAGAATTTAGAAAGCAAACGATACCTTACTGTAGACATGTCTCTACGGGGACAAGCCAAGCGCGCCTGGCTAAGCAGCCCGTCGGATTCCCTTACACAAATCAGAGGAATGTCTGAAATGGGATACGCGAGCAGCGAAAGCTGAAATCACGCTGATCCGCTGCACGCCGGCGGCGGCCATATGCTACGTGTTCTCAATGACAGGCCAGCGTTTATGTATGTTTCCCCTCCGGGCGTCGACCCTGGGTTACTCTGCATCCAGAAATGGTTTCCGCAATGTACATTTACACGATGACATCGCACGGCTCTTTGACGTGACGTACAAGGCAGGCCGGTAATGAAAGTGATGCTGGAACTATGCCAATAAATGTGGGGGTGCAGTGGGAGTCTGATACCTTTGCTGGAAGCCACAAAGAAATCTAACCCAAGTCGCAGCCAAAGTTACGGGACTGTATTTCAAATATACGCATAAAAGTCTGTTACTGTGTCTGTGACTGGACATTCCCCTGAATCCACCGCCTTTAAACAGATGCTTCATGCGGGGAAAAAGACCTTTAATGCTTATTGCTAAGAGCCAGGCACTGTGGTGATGATTACAGTAAACATTAGGACAATATGGAGGTGTTTCTGGGTGGAGTGTATTCAGGGGTTTGCCTGTGGCAAGACTGGGAATTAATGCCATCTGATAAACCAGAGGGCATACTGATTATGGGCGGCCCTCATTAAGTAGCTCAAAAGCAGCCTGGAGAAATGCCTTCAGCAATGTGACCCTAACTAGGGTTGCAAAGGGATGGTAAAATTCCACACACTTTCCAGAAACTTTCCATGGGAATTACTGTGCATATATCGGAACGGAAAATTCTCTGAATTTTGCAGCCCTACTCCTAACCTATCATATTGCTTGAACAAGTAATAAAAACATAATTTTTTTTTTAAAAGGCTCATAACAATTAAACATTTGCGCTACACCCATGGAGGATCACTAATAATTCATTTAGGAAGGTAGTGTGGCGTTTTAAAAATACTGATAATACTTGATCCTCACTTCTTGACTTACACCGGAGTTATTTTACGACAAAATGGCAGATAACATTGGCGCACCCAGCACCCCCTCAGCTTTTCTCCGTGGAATTTTTTGGGCTCATTCCGCGACGTTAAGATTAAGGGATCCAGGAGAGACGCCCCGTCGGCACGGAGTCTGGCTGAAAGGCTGGCCCCGACTCTCAAGCCCCATTTGTTGTGCGCTGAATGGAAGCGGCCGGGCCAAAGCCATTGTGATGCGAGCAGGGCGGGGGAGGGGGGCGATTTGTGAAGTCGTGGTGGAGCTGAGCTCACCTGTGTACGTCAGGAGACAGGGGATGGAGATGAGCAGCTCCAGGCCCAGGATTCCCAGCAGGAGGTACGTATAGGTGTGCCCGGCGCTTGGCAGAGACAGCTGGGTTGACAGCACCAGCATGACCGTGGCATTGCCTGAGAGAAAGACGACACCGAGCCTGAAACGGAGCGACGGCTGGCTGATAAAAACAAGGCGATAATTTCTCTGCCTTCTGCGTGCCCCCCCCAAAAAAAACGTGCATTGACTGTCAATCAATTACCAAGCGAACATAAATAGGTAAAGAAAGAGCACGTTGTCATCATTATACAGACTTACAGTATCGGAGTTCTCTAAGTAACTTTAATGCAGATTAGGAACTGTGACCTGTAAAGATGGTGCCCCCATGTGGAAGCGTGTGGTATTTAAAATTTACATTCAAACATGCAAAAAGAGAGACTGTTACGTGCGTAATAATACATATTAAATCACAGAATGGCTGATAGCAAAACAAAGATTTTAAAACAATTATTTAGTGAATCATCGTATTTGCGGTAATTATTATTGTTAGAAATGTGCCTTTTGCCTATGATGATTTACGGTACCAGTCAAAAGTTTAGCAATTTATCACTCCTTAATCTACTGCAATATGTACCAAACTGTACAAGACGTGCCATTCCAACAGAATTCTGGTCTCTTTTTTTCCCAGCATGAACACAAGCCAAAGCAAAACTCAAAACGATGGAAGAATTCTATGTCGAAACAGCCCATAAGCATCCTGTATCTTAGGAAAGGACTGGGAAGTAGAGGTGGAAAGTTCAAGTACGGAAAGTACAAATCCAGACCAGTGTTTTGTTTCTACCAGCCAGCTGAGTATAATGAGTCACAGTCTCAGAGAACTCAACCGGTTGGCTGAAATAAAACCTTGGCCTGGATTTATACTTTCTGACCCTGAAATTTCTCCCTCTGCATAAAAGACAGACTGTGTGATATACAGGAGGAGGTGCGTATACTGTAATGTAAAATGTGTATTTTTATTTGTTATTATCCAACGTGACCAATAGTGTTGCTAGAACACTTTCAAGCACTGAGCGTTATGCCGGGTCTGCCTCACCGGCTGAGTGGACGAGCAACGGCAAACGCTTCATGCTCCGTGTCGACCTGTAGAAGTGCAGGTACCCCCTGCCCCGCACGCACTTGTGTTGGTATTGGACAAAACGCTCAAAGGCTACAAACAAGAGCCACAGGGAGACCTTGGCAAAAACGATCACGGTCTGGCTGTCGAAGTCCTGCAGGTACCTATGGCACTGGTGAATGACATCTTCCAGTATGGAACAGTACACAGCCAAGACAACTGAGAGACACACAAAAATAACCTGAAAGACAGAAAAAAAAACTTCTATCAGTTTATCTAGGAGTGAATGCAGTATCATTGATTTGTAATCATTCACTTTGTTATTCAGACAGGTACATTTTAATAGCATAATTAATAACACATTACACATCACAGTGGTGCACAGAGCCTCCCTGTAATAATAAAATCAACAAACAGCCTTCTCAACTTTCAAGACTCAAATTATGTATAAAAAGGGCAAATCTACATACATGAATGAATAGAAGCAACAGTGCTACCCATGACGTGGGTAGCTTGTGGAACTCAGACTTAATCTCAGCGTCGAGAGCATCCGGTGAGATAAGTGGTCCGTCAACCAGAGGGTCGTCTTCAATACTCTGAGTTATTTCTGTAGCTGAGTTATTCTGAGGAAAACACAGGGAACACGAGTCAGTCACAAAGGAAACTTCCACAACATACTGAGAGATACGCATGATAAAAGTCATTTCTTTTTCTCATGAAGGTGTTAACTCAGAATTTGGAAAAACTGACGCACAAACTTTAGACGATCAAAATACTGCAGACTTTCTTAATTTAATCGTTCATTTAACGTGAAGTGATAACCTGTAATTGCAAAACAAAACCTCAACAATTTCAGTTATTAAACAAACGGGAAGTTCTCTTTGCAACAACGAGAAGGGTTACTCATAAACCACCATAAACTATTAATAAAAGGCGCGCAATGCGACAAGAAAGTAGATCCCAAAACATTACGCAATTAGAAACTAGAGTTTCAACAAATTCACATTTCCCTCCCAAACAGTCAGAATTCACAAAGGGGAAACATTAACCAAAATGGTACATGATAATTAGAAAGTGTAGTGCGAAGGAACTGTCCAGACAGTCAGCTAACCAAGCAACCGAAAATTAGTTTTCGGTTAACTCTTTTAACTAATAAATTATATATAACGTGCAATGTTACAAAGCCAGACAACTACTGGATTTTTATAACTAAATTCCTTTTTGGGGAACTATTTGGCAACATGCAAACGACCATCCCGCTACCATCACGTGCGCATCACCTGACAAGTGACATCCAGCAAACTGATAACACAGAAACAAACAGCCCCTCTTCCGCCAAAAACAAATATATCTAACCACGTACGATAACTGGCCGTCGTCCTGCAGAATCCATTCTACAGGCCATACGCGTTAATGTGTGTATTCATGAAAATATTAATAACAATAAATAATAAATGCTATGGCGGCGAAGAGGAATCCATGCTCCGTACTAGCGAACACCGCTCCTGCGACAAGCACCGAGGCGAAAAGCTAAGCGCTTCCGGGCTGCGCTCTTATTGGTCAGAACGCCCGCTTCGCGGCGCGAGGCTTCTGACGTAAGAAGGCGAGAGCCCGCGGGCCACGTGACCGCCGCCGCCGACCTTGAGCTTCACGTGCACCGTGTTGTAGTGCGTGCGCAGGAAAACACTCTCATCTCGCACAACTGAAGGGGTGGCGGCGCACGGATGAGAGAGCTGATGTGCGCTGCGTTTGCTGTGGTGCGCGTGTTTGCGAATGGGCATCTCTGTTAGAAATAAAGTCATGACAACCCTGTTGCCCTCGTGTCTAGTAAATATTAGTTTTGCATTCTTTCGCAATGGTTTTCAACTATACTGATGCAAGGTCTAGACTGAGTATAAACTTCACTCCACTGCATAAAGACTACTTCAAAAAGCTATAGCAAGATGAATGTAGTTATACCTCTGTGGTGATGATGATGGTGACGATTCTGATTATTATGATGAATAGGCCTACGGTTTCTTGAGAGAAAAAAAAAACGTTTATTTCTGCTGGCCAGTGATGTATGTGAAACCAATTACATCCATTTGGACATCACGACTGGCTGTACAGTCTTGTTCCACTTCTTCGCAACATGTTCTGAAAAGACTTTTTTTTATAACAATAATACAACAATGACAATAGTGACAACAACAACAAGAGGGGTACATCTACAATAATGATATAAAAGAGGAATCCAGATCCGCAAATGCATTCATAGTTCTGGTTGCTTTCCGGCTTAAAAGTCCTTGTAATGTTCCAAAATAATGTTTCAAATCCACCTTGTAATGGGAGATATTAGGCATTCTCGATGACCATTTACATTTATGTATATAGAATTTACCTAGTAATATTAAAAGATTTAACATGAAAATGTGACTCTTCTCGATATCTTTTTTATCATAATAAAATATGACATCTCTTTTACTTATATTAATTTTTGATCCACTCAGTGTAGTAAATAAAGATTCAACATTAATCCAAAAAAAATTAACATATATACATAAAAAAAAGATGTAAAACAGATTCCACATGCATTCCACAAAAAAAAACAAAATTCAGAAAGATCAGCTTTATATCTCTTGAAAAATTGGTGAGTTGGATAGATGATGTGTATAATTTTAAAGTATACTTCACTAACTTTGTTATTGACACAGTATTTGTTGTTATACGTCCAAATCAATTTCCAGTCAATATTCTCAAATTTGCTATTCCAAAAGTATTTATGTCGAAATGTTGCAGGGCAATGAATCAAACATCTTAAAAATGTGTTGTTACATTTTCTGTCTTTGATATCAATACCATTTAAACAAATTTCTTTAATCATTGAATATTTAAAGGAATCATTAGAATCCTGCAAAAGTCTCACAAATCCTACTGGTATTGCGTCAATTACAATACTAAATTCACGTGGAGGTATTGGAATACTAAATTTCTCTAAGAATTCAGAGTATGTAAGCAAATATCCTTCTTTGTTTATCAACTGAGAGATCATTAGTATATCGTTTTTAACCCAATTATCATAGAAAAAGGATTTATTCTTATATTTAACATATTTGTTATTCCATATTAGCTGTTTATGAGAAGAAAAAGTATGTTTATACATAAATTTCAAAATTATACATAAAGTCCAAAATAATAGAGCCTGTCTATGAACATTAGATAACTGAATGGGAAGTTTGTTAACCTCAAAGTCACATTTCAAAAGAAACTCAATGCAACCAACTTTTTCAAAAATGAGATTTGGAATTATATACCATATTTTATCTTTATGCTTAATATAATGTTTAATCCAGTTCAACTTGAAAATAATATTAGCAGTGTCAAAATCAATCACATTTAAACCTCCTTGATCATATGAATTGCATAGAATATTTTTATTTAAATAGTGAGGTTCATTTTTCCAAATGAAATTAAATAAATTTGAATCTATTTTTTTAGAAAAAGATTTTGGTACATCTAAGACCTTAGCAGGATAAACTAAACGAGATAGTCCCTCAGTTTTGTGTTCTGAAAAGACGCATACAATAATTTTCGGGGTTGTGACGTCACATAAACACGTGCTCCCCTGTGTTATTGTCCTGGTTAGCGTTCCTAGTGGAGTGCGAAGTGGCAGTCTCCCGCCAGCAGAGGGCGCCACAGTTTTCTACCGGCTGGTCCGCACTGCTGACGAGCGTCTTTGCGGTTATATCCTTGTTTATGTGCTTCAATCACTGAAGGATAAATAACAGGTAGCTAGTTCAGTGCTCAGTCTCTCGTCGGGACCAGAAAATATGATTTAGTATATTCCCCAGCACGCTGGGATTTCTCCCCTCCCCTATTGCTTTATTTTGTCGTATTTTCCCCAGATGTTATAGTCACTGCAGTGTTCTTGGGAGCGAAATAAAAAGGGAAAAAACCGCCCCTTTAAGAAGTACAAGTAGAATTAAGAGACTGGTGAGCACGTTTCTCATCGCCGTCCTCGATAGAATGACAGACTGCTGAGGGGCTGCCGCCGAGATGGACCGGAGCCCTTTTCATCGACACAAAAACCGGGGCGCACATGTAAACGCTTAAAAAAGAGAGGAAAAAGACACTTCTGAGATGGAATGGTGCAAGCAGCTGCTGTCGGTTTCCACGTACTGAAAACAGACAGCACAATGGAGATACATCCAATGTAAGCGGAGGGTGTGATGGTGGAGCTTTCGGTCCGGGCTGTGAAGCGGTGCGGCCGGCGTCGGGTTGGGTGCAGTTGTTGTGGTGTGACAGCGTTATAACGCAGGGTATCATTATTCTTGCAGCCGAAGGGTAAACCTCTGAGCCCGAAAACCTAAACGGGGCATGAGACACTATCTATCCCTCACGGCAAGAGCAAATTGTCGCGATTGTTGCGACATGTCGCGCTATGCATGCAAACGTGCTAACAGGTCGCTGCGATATTTCGTAGAAATAATTAAAAAAATGGTTGCATGGAAAGTAGTGACAGTGGCGAGCGTTTGTAGGAGTTGCATTGAAGTTGCAATGTGTCGCAGTTCGGGATGGGTTCGGGCTGTTCTGGCGATATGGACGAATCGGGACGCGCTGTATGGCTGCCTACCCGCCCCAAACGAGCGTCCTGTAGTATGGCTTGTGCGTGACATCTGTGACACCCACAGGGCAGATGTTGAAAAATGGTTGTCCTTAAGTTCAAAAATAAATTGGAGTACGGCAGGGTTTCACTGAATCCGGCAAATCGCACATTTTGAATTTTAAAATCCATAGGGATGGTGACTTGTGGATGATGCTGCCAGCTGGCCAGTAAACTGCTACAGCTGTATACTGAGAAGAGATCACCCATAGAAGCATTATTCCTATGACACTGAATCATGGCAAGACCAACCTTGCAGAAATACACCAGTGTGTAAAGGGATGTAGTATGCCTTTATCGTGTTAAAGCTTAAAGCTGTTTTAGCACAGTGTGTTTAGGAGAATCACTGAGGGTTCTTGCGCATGGTTAGTTTGAAGCCTGTTCTTATTCCTCTTCAGAGAAGGCAGTATTGGTTGACTGTCAGCTATATTGGTATTTGTTTAATAAAAAAAGCAGTAGTTGAATTTATGGGATTTTTGCTTTTGTGGTCAGTGCCTTTCTTGAGGATGTGTTCCTTGAACCCCAGCCTTATGCTTTTCTTAAGCTAGTTAATACAGCAGGATAATCCTTTGGTTTTCCATGCATAACAGATTTTTTTAGCTTAGGCCTTCTGCTGTTTGTCCTCTGCAGTTTATTCATGCATTTTTTGTAGGATTGGCAGATTAAATTTAGCCTAATTTAGCATCTGGAGAATGGCACCAAAACTTTCCCCGTTTTCGCTTTTGGTGACTTATTAAATATAAAAATCTCTTATTAAATTTGCAAAGCTATGTTTTCATCTTTATGAAGACAATTGATTTAAAATGGATCCTTGAAATGTTAATTGCTTTAATTTGGCGTCTGTGTTCTGAGCAATCAGATAAATGAAAGACTTAAAGACATCTGGTCATCAGACGTCGATAAAAATAGTTTGCCGGCGATTGCCGGCGAGCCGTTTTTTGATCACCCTGTGTTCTGAAATGCCTGCGTAACGACAGATGCACCAAGCTCTGCCAGCACAAACCCCACGACTTGAAAGACGACGTGTCGGAGAAGCAGTGTCCCGTCACCGTCAATCCACGTCACATGAAGAAAGCCTTCAAAGTAATGAATGAATTACGCAGGTGAGGACCTCATCCAGCAGCAGTTGGTCTCAGTCTCCATGGATGAGCAGACTGATGCACAAGCAGATCGATGCGTCGAGTTTGTTAATCCCAGAGGGACAAGTAAGATGCAAACAGTGGCATTAGTTTTCCAGTGATATGTTTCCAAGCAGGTAGTGGAGCTACGTGACCCAGTAGAAGCAGGCAGTTACAGGACGGAAAGTAAATTTAATATCGATGGTATGTTGCTGAAGTATGGTAAAAGGTCTCAAAGGGGCTTACAAGCACTGCCTGCACCAGCACAGGTTTTAATTTCCTCTTGCAGAAAGGTTATTAAACATGTATTGTTTCATATACGATTGGCTAGCTAGTATGACATGAACGAGCGATTGTTTTATCGTAATAGTGCATTGAACTTTCACGGGAGGTGTTCTGCCGTGAAAGATGATAGTCATTTGTTTAGTATGCCACGTGACACTTCCCGTCGGAGTCATTTTGAAGTTCCGGCGATCGTTCATTGAATTTCTTCTCTAATGGTCTCGCCTTTCTCTTTTCAGCCAGAACCTGTTGTGTGATGTAACGATAGTCGCTGAGGACGTGGAGTTTGCTGCTCACAGAGTGGTGCTGGCCGCTGGAAGCCCATATTTCCATGCTATGTTCACAGGTGTGTGCTTCACAGTGGTCACATGACCAGTGCATGCTCACAGGTGTGTGCTTCACAGCGGTCACATGACCAGTGCATGTTCTGAGGTGTGGGCTTCACAGTGGTCACATGACCAGTACAAAATGCTATGTCAAAATGATTCTTGCAGTCATGAGCCAAACATGGTCGTCCTCATTCGGATGACTTTCCGTGTTTCTGCTGCAATATGTTGTGCTTGTAGCTTTTTTTTTTCGTCAGCTGTGAAGTTTAAGGGAAGAAGATTGCAAGAACATTGGAGAACTGTACATTTATCTGGGGGAATTGATGTGCAGAGATGGGCCGTGTGGCAGTAAAGAGCGATGTGGCGTGACCAGCCATCGGCGGCGTGTCGGTCTTCTGCGCAGGTGAGATGAGCGAGAGCCGGGCCAAGCGTGTCAGGATAAAGGAGATGGACGGCCGGACCCTGAGGACGCTCATCGACTATGTGTACACGGCGGAGATACAGGTCACCGAGGAAAACGTGCAGGTGAGGGCCATACCTGAGGCAGGCCGTGTGCAGTTCCCGATTCACACGTAGCAGCTAATCGTTTTTATTGTTACAGGGGAGTGTCGTGGAATAAAATTGGCCCTCATTGGTTGGCATCTTATTGGTGCGAACACCGTCTTGCTAATTTGTGATATGTGGTATGACTTGATTATCTAAAGGTATCGAGTTGTAATGATATTTTTGTTCGTGAATTTGAGGTGATTATTCTTATTACTGGTAATGCTCTTAATTAATTTAAAATTAACAAATGTATAAGTCCCCTATAAAAATGTTGTGCATTCATAAGCTTGACAAACCACATACTAAGATAGTGACTACACTAAATAGTTAGCCTCAATAAATTTAGAGTGAATTTTCCCCTTTTAAGGAAAGTGGTTTAAGTCGGCAAAGAAGCTGGCGTAGTCGTTTATCATAGCGGAGTGGCTTTTGCGCGTGTTTTCTCCAAGTGCGTGTTACGGGTGGGGCTAATGTGGACTAGCTGCTTGGATATCCCCCCCCGTGGGGCCCGTTATGTGCCTGCTTTTGCTGACAAGAAGTAAGAACCCAGCTTGTACAAAGGTCTCAGAGCAGTAGAGGATGTATAAAAGGCAGTTTACAATGGATTTGCCCTGTTGTCATTTTAAAGGTTACATCATGTTTGAATAAATGTAATACCATTTTCTCATATCTATGGTGAATTTGCTAAAAAGCCATATTGTTTTACAATGTGTAACAGCAATAAAGTAGACGGGGAAAATGAAAAACCTGTTTTAAATATGTCCTCTATAGGGCAGACTAATGGTAATTTGTGCACCGCAATTTGTAAGCTGTAAATAAAATAAATGTCTAACAGGCCGCTTTTGTAAATGGCAAAACATGTGTTTGCGATTTAATACAGAATATGCCGACGGAACTGCGTGTCCGGCAAAACTCTAGAATGAGCACTTTGTATGATCTGTGAGATTTGCGATTGTTTGTACCAGACGTACTGCTTCCAGCATTTCAGGAACAGTCCGTGTCCTGGGGCTGCACTACAACGTTTGCAGAGGACGGTCTAATAAGATTCAGTAAATGGTGGTTCTGAGGGCAAAAACCTACTTAATGAGAGGTCAGTGCGGCTTGTGCTCTCATTTCTATTGTGAATTGAGACGTCGAGGTACAGGCTGCCAC
>JAODKE010000055.1:305300-321870 GCA_026779605.1 Mormyrus hasselquistii
GGCACAGTACTATACTGCACTGGCACAGTACTATACTGCACTGGCACAGTACTATACTGCACTGGCACAGTACTATACTGCACTGGCACAGTACTATATTTACACCCTTTTGTGTTTCACACTGTCCTGCGTTTCTACCTTCAGTCCCGCCAATGTCTTCCCATTACTCTCTTCCACTGTACACCTGTTGGTCAGTCAGATCGTCAGTTAGCTGGTTAGATGGTGAGGGCATTTGGAGTGACTCCGTCTGCCTGCTTGTGCGCAGGTGTTTGAGGCCGTGATAGCCTGGGTCACCCATGACAGAGACGTGCGGCAGGAGCACATGGCTCCCCTCATGGAGCACGTCCGTCTGCCCTTGCTGTCCAGGGAGTACCTGGTCCAGGTCTGTAGGCCCTCTCTACCCTTTTCTCTAGCCTCACTAGGCGAGCTGACTTACCGTCCAAATAAATACCCGGCAAAGAAATTAGGAGACGTGCTACGGTGGACTGGCAGCTGGTTTTGGGCTTGAGCACAGTGAAGTGTAAAGCAGAAGTCTCACCTGCAGAGGGCAGTATTCCACCTAGCCGCGGAACGCTGGGCATTTTGCAGAGGGATTGGTTAATTTCCAGGAATAGACTATGTATTTTGATTAACTCTCTTTAATGGTTTTGAGGAACATCATTAAACCTGAGGGTCAATAATTAATGTAGATTAATCATTATGTAACTGGCAAGTCCTTTTACTTCTGTAGAGATGTGCAGACCAGTGCATGCAACTGTTGCACTAAACGGTGTCCCTGCGACAAACCCCATTCCCTGCTCTGTCTCAGAGGGTGGAAGAGGAGACCTTGGTGAAGAACAGCAGCGCATGTAAAGACTACCTGATAGAGGCCATGAAGTACCACCTTCTCCCGGTGGACCAGCGCTCGATGATGAAGACCATCAGGACCAGGATGAGGACGCCCATCAGTCTTCCTAAGGTGCTGATGGTTGGCACTTGTCATTTCCTGTTATTACGGCACCGACAGAGCTGGGGGTTAAGGGCTTGACTCAAGGGCCCACAGACATGTGACTATATGCTATATCAAAGACACACAGACTTAACCTGTGGAGTCAAAGGCCACATATCTAGTGACATATTCACTACATTGTTTAATTAATGCCACTCGTCTTGAGAAACATGTTAAAATCTATTGTAAAACAATGAAAGCTACTTGTCTGAATTGAAAATATAACTCGGGGATAACACAATAGTCGTTAAGCGTTTGCATCAGATGATGTAATCCGTTGGGGAGTATTACCTATGAGCAGTGGTCCCCATTTCGCCAAGGAAACGCCCGCCTCTCCCCCAGGTCATGGTGGTGGTGGGAGGGCAGGCCCCCAAGGCCATCCGCAGCGTGGAGTGCTATGACTTTGAGGAGGAGCGCTGGTACCAAGTGGCCGAGCTGCCGTCCCGGAGGTGCAGAGCAGGTACGCCGCCGGCTTGAGTACTCTGTGACGGGGACTTTTTGTACTTAGTACTCTGTGACGGGGACTTTTTGTACTTAGTACTCTGTGATCGGGACTTTTTGCACTTAGTACTCTCTGACGGGGACTTTTTGCACTTAGTACTCTGTGACGGGGACTTTTTGTACTTAGTACTCTGTGATCGGGACTTTTTGCACTTAGTACTCTCTGACGGGGACTTTTTGCACTTAGTACTCTGTGACGGGGACTTTTTGTACTTAGTACTCTGTGACTGGGACTTTTTGTACTTAGTACTCTGTGACGGGGACTTTTTGTACTTAGTACTCTGTGACGGGGACTTTTTGTACTTAGTACTCTGTGACTGGGACTTTTTGTACTTAGTACTCTGTGATCGGGACTTTTTGTACTTAGTACTCTGTGATCGGGACTTTTTGTACTTAGTACTCTGTGACGGGGACTTTTTGGTTGAATCAAAATTTTGGTCTGGATTTGTACTTTCTACCTTGGATCCCTCTATATAATAATAATTCTTAGAAAAGGGTGCCCCCCCACCACATACACATATGTTTTAGACTTTTTTGGGGGGGGGGAATGCAAGCGTGTGCTGTTCATGAGCTGGGCTGAAATGGCGTGCGTGCGCGGAGAGAGATGTTTGTTGGTTTTTGGCTTGTAAGGTAGATAAACATGAAATTCGGGGGTCATAATTTGTTCCTGCTGCTACCCTTGACCCTGCCTGGCATGAGTTTGAGTGTCCAGCTCAGTGTATTCAGCTGTAATTTCATATTTCCATTTACCGGCAACTCTTATTGTACGACGGTGGCTTTTAGTCACAGTCTGATCGCCCTCCCCTGAGCCTGTGACCCTCCCCAGGGGTTGTCTACATGGGTGGCATCGTGTATGCGGTGGGCGGCTTTAACGGTTCCCTGAGGGTGCGCACCGTGGACTCGTACGACCCGGCCAAGGACCAGTGGACTTGCGTGGCCAGCATGCAGGACCGACGCAGCACGCTGGGCTCAGCCGTGCTCAGCGGGCTCCTCTACGCCGTCGGCGGCTTCGACGGAAGCACAGGTTTGGCACGCAGGCCTGTGATCCTCCCCGTCTACCCATTAGGATTGGGTGAAATGAGGCTTTGAAAATGATGATTGGTGGGATTCACAAGTAGAGGCAGCCGCTGCCGAATGCTGGCCAATGGGAGTAAAGGAGGTGATAATTAAGAACAGCAATTCTGCCTTCTGTGGGTTTTACAGCCTGATTTCCCTATTATCCCTCCTCGTCGTATGTAATTAGAAGAAAAAATGTAAAGAATAAAGAAGTTGATGAAAGGGTTCTGTCACTAATATGTTCATAACATTTACAATCGTGTTGTCAAAGTTAACTGTAAGATTAAAGCTAATGTGTTTTAACGTATTATTTTGCCCAATTTTTATACCTCAAAGGGAGAATAGTTTGAGCAAAGATTTAGGATAGCAAATCTTGTTTGGATGGTATTACAACAGGCTTGTGTATGCGATTAATCATTCGTGTGCGATTTTAATCGTGATTTAAAAGGATTTGTTTGGCAGCAGTCAGATTTAAAGGCAAAATAAGTTTAGAGCATCGCTTTATGAAACTTGCACTGCACTATTCTGATGAATTTTTGTAAAACCTTTCGGGCAGTTCTGGGGAGGCTGGAGAGTAACCCCCCCCCCCCCCCCCACATTATTCATGGCAGGTCTGTCCAGCGTGGAGGCCTACAACGCGAAGACCAACGAATGGTTTCACATCGTGCCCATGAACACCAGACGCAGCAGCGTGGGTGTCGGCGTGGTGGGTGGTGAGTGATGTGGAAAGCGGGTGGGGCTGAGATGGGTGGGGGTCGGGCCTCTCGGGGGCCGCTGACATGCCCGTGTGTCTTCAGGAATGTTGTATGCGGTCGGTGGGTATGACGGGGCCACCAGGCAGTGCCTGAGTACGGTAGAGGCCTACAACCCGAAGACCAACGAGTGGACCTACATTTCGGAGATGAGCACGCGACGCAGTGGGGCGGGTCAGTGTGCATTTCGTTACCATCAGTAACGAAACGTCTGCATGCCAGGTTTATCCCCTTTGCCCAGAATCATGCTCCCTCAGCACCACAGTGTCACATACAAACAGCATTGACAAAGAGAGAGTTTCGCAGAAGGACTCGCAGGCTGGACTCAAGAGTTTGTATATATGGTGCATTGTATTTATACGCGGATAAAGAAGCGGGACGGCAGCAGATTAACAGGAATAGAATAAATACAGTTGAAATATAAATGTGCCAGTCGACTGTAAGAACGTCGTTCCACCACAGAACTCGCATTGTAGTTATAATTGACCTTCTGTGACGTAGGTGAGGCTGCCCTGTAGGTTACGCTGAAAACCCTTTCCCTCCCCCCCCCCGTTTAACCGCGAGGCAGGCGTCGGCGTACTGAAGGGCCTGCTCTACGCCGTCGGGGGACACGACGGGCCGCTGGTGAGGAAAAGCTGCGAGGTGTATGACCCCGCCACTGACGCCTGGAAGCAGGTGGCTGACATGAACATGTGTCGCCGGAATGCTGGTGAGGAGCGTGCGCTTCCGTGATCGCCGTATGTTTTTAGTGAATATCGGCCGATTTAATGATAATTTTAAACCGATAAATCGTGCATCTTAACATATTGTCTGTTCCGTCTTCATAAAGAAACTGTACAAAATAATCATGATAATAATAAAATGAGAAATCCATCAAGGAATTCTGAGAGAAAATCTGGATCTCAATTGTGAGTGCAGTGGGGGGGGGGGATTTATTATTCATAATATTATTTTCCCCAGAATCATGCAGCCCTAATGTGCAATGGCTACACAGTGAAATGTGTAGTTTGATCTTTGCTCTAGATGCTGTGAAAAAAGAAAATTCGAAAGCAATATCATAGTATAGATATGAAAATATACAAAGGTAAAAATATTTCAGTAAAAAAATCAGCTAACAGTGTTAATTATGCATGAATATTCACACAGAAATGTACACAAAATATAATAGGTACATATACAGCCGTGAAAAGGTTAAAGTATCTTCTCGCAAGGCAAGTGTTAACGGTTGGTCCCATGTAAAAACAGCACGGGTGCTATCTGCCAGTCCCACAAACCGATTAAATCACACGACAGAAATGTCTCTTTTGTAATCGATTTTAGGGCTTGTTCACGTCGATGCTCTCAGGAAACAATGGCTGATTATGCTGCCATGAATGAACAATTACTTATGAATTATAATATTATGTATAATTTTAAAAAATTATGCACGCCATGTTTCCCTGCACGCCAACCCTTAAACAAATAGCTTTGATACTTTGTCTTCTCTCTCCCTAGAATGTATTGAGCGGTGACTCTGATAATATATTTTGGAAGCTTCATTAAGTGATTCGGCCCACTCTCCGCACTCAATAGGACACCTTAGCCTTGGCATTACCCCGTGACTCTTACATGTGTCGCCACCTAGTGGCCGACTCTCTTTTTTACTCTGTACTCCAGTGCTTATGGCTTGGGAATTCTCAGCTTCGGATTCTCTGCGGATGTAGTTACCCTTTATTACTGACAACAGATCCATTGGCAGGCAACATTTTTTTTTTTTTTATTTCGTTAAGTCTGTTAACCAGAGGACAATGTTCCTTGTGTTCTCTGTTAACGATGATGTTCTTGGGTTCCTATTTAGCCCAAAGCCTAAGGCACAGTGGTGTAATGTTCACTGATACTGGTCTGCTGGATTGCTAATACTGACACAGTTTTACTTTAGCTATTGTAACATATGCTGGTTTTATTATTGATAAATAAAAGCAGCACGGCTACTGTGCAGATGGATCTGTGGTCTTATAAATAATACCTCACATGTTCACCTCATGCGGTGGAGCAGTGGTCTGTTTTAGATTCCCCCCCCCTTTATATGTCCATATTTACAGACACTTCTGTCCAAAGTGACATACAAGCGAGGCAGTAGGCACATGGCAAACACGCCGCCCAGCCATCAGCTAGGTGTAAGTGCAGCTAGGATGCGCTTCCAGTGAAGGCCCAAGAAGGCCCAAGATCTGGTTTGAACAGTGTTGGAGCAAGAGCTACAGAATAACTACTAATCACTAGAACCTAATAAGACATTCAGGTGCAGGACCAGAACATTCAGGGAACATAAAGAGGCATCAGACTAGTAGAGGTTCTGTTGTAGGATATATAGGTCAGTGACCTTCCAACTGTCGATTGGCCGCTATGTTGGGTTAGCTTCCCACCTCCGTAGACCTCCGTAGACCTCTGTAGACCCCCCTACCACCACACTACACAATATGCCTTTGATCACTGGGGCACTTGCAGTGCGATGTCTGTTTTTTGAACAGTTTGAGCCAGAGCCTGTTTTTCAGGTGTCTGCGCAGTCGGCAATCTACTGTACGTGATCGGGGGAGACGACGGATCCTGTAACCTGGCGTCTGTGGAGTTTTACAACCCAGGCACAGACAAATGGACCCTTTTACCCTCCTGCATGAGTACTGGCAGGAGTTACGCAGGTAATGCATGGAACGATCGACATATCCGTAGGTATGTGATTGGATGCTGGTCATTTGGGACGGTACATAAGATATTTATATATTATAATGTTGTTGAGTAATTTTTTAAAAAAAACATTCTTGGTGTCCATGGGTTTTCTTGGTAGGGGACTACATTACATTAGCTTGTGCTTCTGTTGTGAATAAGTATTCTGTTGCAGTACCATTGCAGATGTTTGGTTCAGTTATTTTCTATGGTTTTTAAACAGTGCCATCTAGTGGGGAAAATCATTTTCACAAAATTGATAAGATGGATATAAAATTACATTCTCTTGGATGTGAACAAGAAGGTTGTCTCTAGGTGAACTGTGATGAGCATTGTACAAGGAAAAGGAAAAGGTTCCTGTTGACATGTGAATAAAGAACGCCTGTCTTTTTTTTTTTTTTTTTCCCTGTCAGGTGTCACAGTGATCGACAAGCCTTTATGATGAGGCGTGGACTTGCTGCTGTTTTGAAGCTGAAAGCTGTTGCTTTGAGGCAGTTTAAGAGGCTGAGGCTTCTTGGGGCTGCTACATCCTGAGAGGGTGTGATGCAGGCTCCCCTCTGAAGAAGCGGATGGCCACGCAGATGCTGCTCTTAACGGGAGCACTACATGGGATCAACCATTAACACTTAACTTGTGAGAAGATACTTAGCATAAACACATTTTGAACACAAGTGAAATGTAATTGGTGCGACGCTAAGTTTCCCGTGGGACCAGGCGGCGGATCTCAAGGTGGTCAGTTTGAGTTTGAAGCAAAATATGGGTTAATTATCCATGAAAAGATATTGTGTTGAATTCTAAGCTGAAAACTGTCAGTGAATATTTGCTGTTGTGAGGGATGATTTAATCTGATTTAATGAAGAACAGTTTACAACTGAGTGGTTGATTTTGATTTAGTTTGTTTTTTTTTAGCCTTGAAACACTGAAGTCCAAGGACAACTTACAACTAAGGGGCTGCGCTACATTGGCATGGTACAAGGAATAATAAAGATGGCACGTTTAACGTATTAAAGACACGAACTTGAATATGCTTAATTTAATACGTACCTTTCTGGAAGGAATTACGAATAAACGATCGCGAGACTTCAGATGCCATAATCGTGCGCTAGAAAAGTCGACTACATAACTTTTCATTTTTATTGCGTCTTTATTTCGAAGTATTGGCCACGGTTGGTGCATTTCATTGTGTTATCTCATTGGAATGCTTCGGCATGCATGAAACTGCAGATTTCCGTCGGTTGCCTGAATTTGAAATCAGATCTGCATGGTCATAATCGGCTCATTAATCGTAGCTGCTGTTTTTACTACTGCTGTATGTGAGTGAACAATGAATGTGACGTGCTATTTTGAACCTTATTGAAATTACAGTCGTTTATTGCTTTCTCTTTCCTTCCGATTTTTTTTCCGTCCTTGACCAGTTAATTATTGTCTAATGTCAGTGTAAAGAGGATTGTTGTGCAATGATATTTGATCTAATGTTTCATAACATGTTTTTTATTATTAATAAATATGCTTCTTGTATTTGGATTCGAGGTTTCCTGGTTTTGCTTTATAATATAGATTTTATAAACTTGGTTTTATTGGCCCAAAGCTATGAAGTGGCCGAGTGATGTACTTGTGCAGTTTTTTGGGAACTTCATCTGCTTATATGGAACGATAACATAAAGAGGTGTAGATCATACACTTTCGACCGCCAATAGCTGGCTTGCGGTCATACGCTCCCTTCTGCCATTGCATCAAGTTTTGTTATTTATGCAAATAATCGCTAATGACGCCGCGCGATCATTGGTCGGTGACACGGAAACCCACCGTCTCACTATTATCACTCCATGCTCCGTGCCAATCATGGCGGTCGTTGTACGCGCTGACGTCAGTCTCCTTTTCCGTCAGCCAATGGGCGTTCACGGCCCGCCTGTACATTAAATACATTGACGTTCCTTCGCTCAGGTGGACGACGCTGAAAGGTAAGCGGGGAGCTGGTCTCTGTTATATTTTAATAATAATATTAAAGAACTGTGCACCTAACTTCACCGGCATATTTCATTTCATACAATTAAAATTTATTTTCTGCTGATTCGACTTGGAGCAAGTTGGCCAGCTGCGCAGTGTCAGACTGGTCTTGTTTTGAATATGGTTTATTATGGTTTATTATGTACTTGCATTTGCTGGGTTACTTTCCCATGCGGTGTATATGCTAATATGCAATAAATACATGTTCTCTTTCTAAGCACTTAACGTTGATCTGCATCGCAAGTTCGTTAATGTGTCTATTTAGGTGTCTATAGTTAAGGAGTACATCGACAGCGATGCTTGTATCGGCAAGATCGAAGTGGTGATGATATATTAAAACGACTGTTTTTGACACGTCTTTTGCTCAGTATTCACATATTTAGCTGCACATATGAGGCTTAACCTCAGACAGGAACCATGACAGAGTAAAGTTATAGCGGGACGCCTTCACTTTTTGCTGATCACGATGACCATTGCGCCTGCAGGAGCAGAGGGGACTGACACGATGGAAATAAATAATACGGCCCACATCCTGGGTCCGGCTTACTTCGCGGTGGAGTATGTAGACTCCATGCTTCCTCGGAACCCCTTTCAGGAGCCCCTGAGAGGTGCCTGGGACTACATGCTGAACAACTACACCAAGTTTCAGATAGCAACGTGGGGCTCCCTCTTGGTGCACGAAGTCATCTACTTCCTTTTCTGTCTGCCTGGGTTCATCTTCCAGTTCATCCCGTTCATGCAGAAGTACAAAATTCAGCAGGTACGTCTGTGTAATTATGATGTGGTTCATTTTTTCCTGTCCATGATGGTTAAATTTTATAGCTGAATTTTGTTTTGGGATTTGGACTTGTGGGTTTTATAATGAGTAATTTATTATTATTTTGAAAATTTCAAGTGTGTAGTTTGTAATTAGTATTTAAATATAATATGTAACTAAGCAGTAATTTCAGAACATTTTCCTTATGTATCTACACGTTACCAAAAACCACTCTGATTTCCAAGTTCCTCCTACTGTCCAGAAACATGTTAAGGTGAATTGGAGTTGCTAAGTTACCTGTAGGTGTGTGTGTGTGTGTGTGTGTGTGTTCTGTGATGGGTTGGTGACCCATCCTGGGTTATTCACAGCCTTATGTGCCCATAACTTCTTGGATAGTCTCCGGACCCCTGCCACCTTGCATAAGACCCGCTGGTGTAAAAGGTGCATGCATGGATTTCCTAAAACCTTTTCCCAGTCTGTTTCCATTAATATTAGTCATTATCTTTTAGGATAAACCTGAGACGTGGGAAAGACAGTGGAAATGTTTCAAGATGCTCATGTTCAGCCACTTCTGTATTCAGCTGCCTATGATATGTGGGACCTACTACTTCACAGAGTTCTTCAGTATCCCCTATGACTGGGACTCCATGCCCAGATGGTAACCGTTTATTTCAGTCTTCACGTTTGCAAAATGACTTCCTCTGATCAGGGTCACCTGCATCACACAAAGCAGGTGCCCCGTCTTTGCTAGTGTTGGCCGAAATGAAGCTTCATGAACCATTCGCTGTACTGGCTAACCCCACTAGATGGTGCCCTCTGTTTAAAAAAAGTGCACAAAGAATGCCTCAAAGCAAACCAAGAGCACCATCTAGTGGGGTGAAAAAATACAGCAAATGGTTCATGAAGCTTCATATAGCCGTCACTGGTCTTTGCCTTGTTTTGATATTTGAACAATAATGAAGGCTTTGACAGGGGGCGCTGTTCCTTTCCCAGTTGTTGCTGAGGGTATTTGTCTTTATTCATAGGCCCTACCTGCTGGGACAGTGCTTCGGCTGTGCTGTCATAGAAGACACCTGGCATTATTTCCTCCACAGGATCTTCCATCACAAAAGGCTCTACAAATATATACACAAAGTTCACCATGAATTCACAGTGAGTGATGAATTGTCCTCTTCACTGGCCTTCACTATCATCATGCATTACCTTTCACACTGAGACACACACCAGATTTCATATTCTTCTTCGGATTTTCTTTTGCCCCTTATACGTTTTGGTAGACACCTTGTCGAAAATGGGCCGAATTCACCCCCACTAACTATAATCATCTTGTTATTACTGACAACCTACGTGGAAAATGGGCCGAATTCACCCCCACTAACTATAATCATCTTGTTATTACTGACAACCTACGTGAGTATCAGGTGCTTGACATAGGAATGTTGTATTGATACCTATGGAGGGTGGAAATACCAATTTATTTAAATTAAATTTTATTTAATTTTATTTTCTATATAGCGCCAGATCGCAACAGAAGTCATTTAAGGTTACCTTTCCTATAGAACAGGCCTGTATATTGTCCTTTTATCAAACAAACTCAACAGCCTTATGTTATTTATCTTATTTACACAACAGCTTGTCATTTTTGTCTCTATACGGTCACGCGTTTACAATTCTCCTCTGCTCTCTGTATCGTGCATGACGGAGCACACAGAGAAAGGTGAGCACACTCCCACCAGTGGACAGAGAGCGCCCCCCCCAAAAGCTGTAGACCTAGGGGAGACACTGAAGAGCTGTCAATCACTGCCTGGTTTAACCCAATAGGAAGCAGTCTGGCAGTAACCAATGGAAACAGGATCAAATCGTTACGTGAAAGACAGCATGCTCACCACACAGCAGCTAAGAACTGTTCGTTCACTTGGTAGGATGTTTTTGACGCTATTTCCGGAATACTTGTAACGGATGCTTCGCTGGCCTCCTGTTGTGTTTTCCCGGCGCAGTCTCCGTTTGGAATGCAGGCGGAATACGCTCATCCGCTGGAGACCATCATCCTTGGAACCGGCTTCTTCATCGGCATCATGATCTTCTGCAACCACGTGATGATGCTCTGGGCCTGGGTCACATTCCGGCTGCTCGAGACCATTGATGTCCACAGGTACTGTCAGGATCTGCGCAGAGAATGAACATGATTTGAGGACATTCGAAGAGCGGTGTGTTTGTCCTTGGGTTTTGCGGTCAGATGTATGAGGAAATGCTATATGAAGCACATGTATTCATTCATGTTAATTAGATACTGTGTATAATTCAACGTTTCTTGACTGTTGAATGAGTGTGAAATTGCAACAGGGCAGTGAAGAGGTTGTGCTCTAGCTGTATTTAACTGGGTGATTATGGGTTTGGAGATTTTTCTGAATCCAGCTATTTACCCAGAGTCTGTATTTTAACTGTGAAGTCATTGATAGATTTTAAATTAAACTAATTCAAATGCACAAAGGTACAATCCCATCAGTCTAACCAAACAATTTCAAATCATGTATTTAGTTCAAGGTTGTGTGACCCCAGAGCTTATTCCAGGTAGCTGTGGAAGGGAGCCGTTCCATTGAAGACCCCCACAAGCACATTCTCCCACACTATGGTTAATTTGAAGCAGGGGTGTCAAGCTGCAGTCCTGGGGGCCGGAGTCCTGGGGGCCGGAGCCCTGTGTAGCTTAGTTCCTTCCCTGTTCTACCACAAATGATTCAGCTCAAGAGCTGTGTGGTAATTAGCACAAGGAGTTAAATCAGGTGTGTTAAATGAGGGTGAACCAAAAACTGTGTAGGGCTCCGGCCCCCCAGGACTGGAGTTTGATTCCCCTGATTTAGAGATACTGAACTGCATGTCGTTGGATGTGGGACACAAGAGGAACATGCAAACTCTCACATACATAAAGGAGGTTTAAGGCTAATCACTGAGCCTCTGCCAGTTTTACCTGTCCTGCAGTAAATTGTTTATAAATATGAATGTGTTATTTACATAGTACACCACCAGGTGGCACTGTGTAGCAGGAAGATGCTGAATTGACTGCACTCAGAATGCATGTGTGACGGCTGAAACGTGCCCTTCTTGCCTTGCAGCGGGTATGACATCCCCTTGAACCCCCTGCACCTCATCCCGTTCTACGCGGGGACCCGGTTCCACGACTTCCATCATATGAACTTTGTGGGGAACTATGCGTCCACCTTCACATGGTGGGACAAGCTGTTTGGCACGGACTGGCAGTACAACAGATACCAGAGCAAACAGGAGGAGAAGAAAACCCAGTGAAAAGCCACATGTTGAGGGGGCGGGGCTTATTCTTGCCCCTCCCTCTCGTTGTTGCTCAATTGATTAGACCAACAAACACGGCTCTGCATGTTCACGGCAGGTTTAATTATGGTGAGGTTCTACAGTTCCCAGACCCCTGTGTTGCCACACTGAGATTTTAAACTCAGTTACCAGTTTTGCTAATCTAATTAAAATAGTTTTGGTTATTTTCTCATTGCTATAAAAAGCAATTTTTTTACGAGGTGCAAAATTAACACTTTGCATTGCCTGTGCTAATACAGGGATATTTATTGGTACTGCACATGTCATTATGGTACAGATTTCCAGTTTGTGGCTCAATATTTTTTAAGAGAATCTTTTTAAAATTAAAATCACATGGCTTGGTTTCCGTGCATAGATCGATCGCCGTATTTTTGGTTGTGATAACCCTCCGAAACTATATTTAAACACGGTGCCTTTAGCACTGGGGAAGTATGATATAGCTAAAGTTCAGGAAAATCGTGTTGTTATCATGGTTGGGATCGTGGCAACGAGGCAGACAGGCGCTGGGTGACAGGAAGTACGCGAGGCTTGGAAGCTTTGCGAGATGCAGATTGTATGCATGTATGGGAGAATGTAAAAGGTATGTTAGCATTTCACAAAGCACTTTATCCGTCATCTTTTTGTACTATGCTGTCTGTTTTGTGTGTTTTTTTTGTGCTGGTAAGTCGGCAGCGTGACCGCAAGGGAAGCCGCTGGGTCTTTAGTCAGTTTTTTTTTATTTCTAATCCCTTAAGGTAATGATTACCCTGGAAGTATTTTGCACTGATGCAAAAGCACCAATCTGCGATAACGTGATTCTTTTATAAAGTTATGGTCTGTTTATGAATGAGATTCTGCAAGGCTGCTGACATTGCTTGTGGAAAAATTATAGTTTTCATATTCAGAGACCATGGCGTGAGAAGATTTTTTTTTTTTGCTTTGACTGAACTGCCGCACAGAATCATAGTCTGAACAGAAGCCGCAATTTAATTTTAGGATGCAATTAGTCACGCCTAAGTTAAGTTCTTATGGAAATAGTAACACTGTGGTTGGGAGGGGTGTATGTCAGCGTAACAGTGTGGAAAACTGTATAAATGACGGTTTATGATTTAGTGGTTATTTTTAAGTAATACTGTTGCTTGTGGTCGTCTTCTCTTCCAGCGTAAAGCAGTTTAAAACAATGCACATTAAAACACTGGAACATTTAAAACTTTTACGGGGCTGTATTTGCAGACTGTTTTTCAGCCATTCCAGCTATGCATGTTATTTGCCTTCTGCCTGACTGCAAAATACTTTAAGATGGGAAATGATCTTTTAACGCAGCCTTGATGTCGTTCAGATGTGATACACATGCTGAATCTGAAAATGACCACCGGCAGTAAGAAATGCGCTTGAGCAAATTATTACTTTCCTTTGTTTCAAGATGAAGAGGTCACTTTGGGTGACTGGAGCGACATGAGATTGGCACAGTGAGAGGCCACGCCCATTGTTTTGCTGACAGTGTTGGCTTGTCATCCTCCTGTACCATATACTGAAGGTTTAAACTCCTACGGCTAGCAATAAAAACAGTAGCCCCGTTCTTGCCAGCACGAAACGGTGCATTAATAACGATTCTGCAGGTTTATGTGTATGCTAAACCTGTTTTCTGCACTTTTGTCACACCCAGAAAAACCAAACGTAATGCTCCGAAGAGCCAGGTCATAAATGGGATGCGGAATGTGGCTGGCCTTTTAGACCGAAAAATAATTGGTTCAGAGAGATGACGAATCAGATCGTAGAGGAAGTGATTCCAAGCAACTGCAGGAGGCGGGACCAAGACGTCTGATTGGTTGGGCTAGCCTCCCCTAGAGTCTGATTGCTTTTCTTTGGGAACATTTTTTGATTTTTGTGTAAAACTCCCATGAGGTCTGGGGGGGTGCCTGTGATTAGAAGGTGACTCCCGTGGTCACAATAGAGTGATGTCACCCCTGGCCCTTAATCACTATTGCTCCTACTTTCTTAATTGTGCGTCACTTTGGATGAAAGCATCTACTAAAAAAGTACATGCAATTTAAATAACTGTATCTATTCAGCAAGGTCTTGTTGCTGGATTCTAGTGAAGTAGTTCTGCTTTTTAAGCCTGAGATGTTAAGAGGACTTTGCATTTAATTCTTGACTTGATTTACAATAAAAGCTTTGTGGCATTATACTGCATAGCAGTGAAGTCAGTCACTGCAGTTACTGCAGTCAACTGGCTTTTTGTTTAAATTTCCACACTGCTCAAACACGTCAATGATACAATACGTCAATGAAACCACACAGTCCAAACCGTAATTCTTCTTAAGCTGCATGTGATTCTTTTTATCCACAATTCGGTTTATTTATTTACCATATGCTTTTGTCCAAAGTCACGTACAAGTAAGAGACGTTCGTGAGAGCGCAGTCAGTCAGCATCCCAGGAGTGTCTGGGCTTTGGGACCTAGTTCAAGGGCCCATCCAATTATATCTGAAGTCTTTCTGTTGTGTTTCTGTATATCTGATTATACATTGCACGAAAAAGAACATTTTCTAAATGTTAACGTGTTTATTAACCGGACAGGAAAACCACTTAGCATTGCAGTGGGGAGTTTTCCAGTGATGCTCATCCATCCATCCATCCATCCATCCATCCATCCATCCATCTTCTGAAACTGCTTGTCTTATTAGGGGTAATGGGTGGGGGGGAGTCTGGACCCTCATCCCAGTGACATTTTATGATCATCGAAGCAAACAGATGCGCCTGTATTTTAGACATAAGCAGGGTTGTGTTACGGAATCCTGAAGGGATTATTGAAACAGTTTCTCCGCTGGCAGGGATCGGAGATGAATTATCTAGGCCTTGAAGCTGGTTGGATGGATAGCACTTTGCAGCAGGGATGAGATCATCGGTCATTAGAACATCAATCGGAAATGCTGGTGTAGATGTACGGACACTGCGGGTCCAAACCTGAATTATGTGTGCGTTTGCTCATTTAAGATACAACTTAGATCATTATATAATGTTAAACATGATTTTAAAAATCTGTTATTAACCTGATATCGAATAGCTTTTAAAGCTCATCATTTACAAAAATTACTTCCTAAATTGCTTTAACAAATGAAATAACACGTTTGAAAATACCTGAGGTCTGTAATTCCGCATGAAAATGGAGGCGCGGAAGGTCTTTCCAGTTGTTCATTCTGTACCCGATTCTCCTCTCATGACTCACAGTGTCAGCTGTTAGATAACCGATGTTCTATAAGATTACATGCAGATGCATATGTGACACATATTGTTAAAAACAACAATAATAATAATGTTACAGATAGATATTATATATATGTAGCATATACACACATGTGATCGTACACATATACACGTATATTTCAATTCCTAATTCTATAACATACGCAACCGCCCCCGCCCCCAGGGCACAAGGGCCCACGGCCACACGGCCCCGAGACAACCACCCGCCCAACCCGAGAGGGACCCTGCGAGGCACTAAGGGGGCGCCAACCCCCGTACAAGGCAGAGGGGGGACGGGCGGCGAGGCCCCCAGTCTCACCCACAACCACCCCACCGAGGAAAGCGGGTCCAGGACCGAAGGGCCCCATCAACCCCTCCAGCCGGGCCCCCGGAAGGACGGATCACCGCCCCTGCAGCGACCTGGCACGCCCCCCCCCCCCCAACACTGTAGGATGATTGAAGAGGAGATAAAAATGCATATTAAAAATAAATAAATAGGGTCATATATATGGTCTCTTAATTTTTTCTGTAGCTGTATAACAAACATTCCCTGCCGCCCCCCCATCCCCCCCCCATCATAAAATACGCCAGTTACTCCTTTGTTTTCGGACAGGTAGTCACACGCACTGCTTGGTAACTGACTAAATGCACGCATGCCGCTGGTCCCAGAGTCACACAGGTGATGTCTGCCAGTGGAGCTCGATTCCGCACGTCTGCAAGCTTCTGCCAACGATGTCGGCATGAAGGGATGAAGGTAAAGGCGGAGCTTGTAATTACATTTTCTGTATCAAGCACATACACAGAAAAAAAACAATACAATTTGTACCTTTGCTTGTCACTGGGGCTGTACGCTCAAGGCTCTGCCAATTATACCCTTAGCTGTAGGTCATTGTACCTTTTAAGGTGCAGACTCAGGAACATTTGTGTACCATTGGAGGCACATTAATGTTGTTTGTACCTTGTGGGGGGGGGCTCAATTTCTGTACCTTAAAAGGTAAGAATTATAAGGTACAGCCCCAGTGACAAGCAAAGGTACAAATTGGTACCCATTTATTCTGAGAGTGTAGCCGCATTGTAAAATTACAGGTTTGCAGATTCCAAGCAGAGACAGAGACAGGTAGTGAAAATACAATGGGGGGGGGGGGGGGGGGGGGGATTTATTTTCTCGGCACCCGCCTTCTCACCAAACGTTTTTTGTCCGCAGCTGGCTGTGTTGTGATTCCCTCCTGGTACGTTAGTGAGTT
>JAODKE010000055.1:330658-352570 GCA_026779605.1 Mormyrus hasselquistii
TAGTTACCAGTGTGAACGCACTACGCCCTAAAATCGCGCACTAAAAGTGCGCAAGTGCGCGATTTCGGACACAGCCACAGTCACAGAGAACTCAGCTGGTTGGTTGAAACAAAACCATGGTCTGGACTTGTACTTTCTGGACCTGAACTTTCCACCTCTGGACTTAAGGAGGCAAAAGTAACCTAGTAACTCAGTTACTGCTCAAGTACAAATCATGAAGAAATATAGTAACTGCATGAAACACATGAGCCGTCTTTTTATTTCTCTAAATGGCAGTGTGGCGTCTCCTTGTGCTTTAATCACATTTCTGCTTTGTATTGTTCCATTATTGTTCCATACCGGCTAATTCTCTCTGTTCTTTGTAAAGTGAAATAACATCATAAGTTTGAGAAACAAAAGACGAGAAACACTCGCACATAATGTTCCCAGAGCACAAAATGGCCTCTGTATTATTTTTCCTCACGACAGTATATATATCAGAGCTCCTGCATTCACTGGCGTGCAGTTTTGTGGTCCCTTTAATGTATTTTTATAAGTGAAAAAGGCCAGATTACTTTCATTAGCTGTTCCAGCGTAAAGCAGCATAAGACCTCATCATTAACGGCTCTTCGTGTGTTACACTGGAAAGCAGAAAATGCCTCCAAGCTGTAATTATGTAGGGTAACCCCTTGGCAGCGCCCCTGAGTAGAGTGTGAGTGTGCATGTGAGTGGCAGATGGATGGGAGGGGGACTCCCTGCTGCAAGGGGGGAGGGGCATGACTGAGTGCAGACGACCGAGTTTCTTCATGCAGGAACCCGGATGCTTAAAAAGGGCCAGCTTCTGTCGGCCGGTCATGTCTCCCCCTGGATGCCCCCCTTCCACGGGCCGCTAATGCAGTAAGCCAGCTGGGATTGCTGCCTTAATGGCGCAGGCCTCAGATCACCGCTCGACATTTTCATGGTCTGGCTGTAGCCGCTTCCTCAGTACTGACGCGGATCTCTCCAGAATACTCTGAAATGTGAACCTTATCGGCTTCTCCGTCTGACTGTTACACGACAAGGATGAATTTCTTCCTGAAAATAAAAGCAGGTGAAGCTAAAACAAAGTTATAGAAAGAAATATTAGCATTGTGGAAATTTACAACTCATTTTGTATATGAACCTTGTTTTATAGTCACTGAAATTGGCCAGAGTTTCATTTTCATTTCTAGTGTTGTTCTACAGCCTTTTCTCCACTCTTAATTAAAATACCTAATTTTTAAGAAAAATTTAAGTAAAATCACATATAACATTAGTTATCCACGTTGTGCCTTGAATGCGAACGCAACAAACCCAAAAGCTAATTCAAAACAAATGGTTTAAATGTGCAACAATACAATAATTACAATACAGAAGTAATATATCGCAGCTTTACCGCATATTGTTATTGGTAAAATCTGGGAAATAAGAGAAAGGCAGTGGGATTTTACTCCTCTTTCATATTTCAAAGGATTGGTTCATTCTAGTACTGTCTGTGGTTATAAGCACTCGTGTTTGCTCACTTTGAGAGCTGCATGGGTGATTTTGAACAGACATGAACATACATGATTATGTTACTGAAACCTGGATGCAGTATGATGTTGTTTGATCAGAATTGCAAAGACATCAGCACCGGTTTCCAACCGTATTCTGATTCTTTAATAAACAGTCGGTCCTTCAGTTAGATTGACCTTTTGAACACTCTCCTTGGTTAATGGGGGTCACTGTCAAGTCAAAGAACCTTCGTCGTCATCTTTAGCTATATGATACATAGGTCATACACTGGGATGAAATTTCGATCTTGTTGATCGTACTGCAAGATACAGTAATAAATACAGTAGAACATAAATACGTAAGACATTCAAAAAAAAACACTGAGACCTGGACTAAAGACAGAAAAGTACAGCTGAGAAAGTTCAGTAAGAAACTCAGTGTAAGATGGATGGGTGGGATTTCTTACATGTTACTTGTCATTGGTGGGATGACAGGACCATGTGACTAGGATGGTAGGGTTAGGGTTAGGGATTTTAAGAGGGCGTGGTTTGTGAATTTAGCATAAACAGTGGGTGAGAATGAAGATGAACCATATCTGCTTCCGTGTGAGAAAATGGAGAAATGCAAGTAGAACTGACGCCGGTTTTTGGAAAGCGCTATGGTCTTAGTCATGATTGGTAATAAGTCACAGGTGAAGCGGATGGCCACGCCCCTCGTCTCACCTAGCCCCACCCCGCGATTTACCTCCTCCAACTTGAGACTGAAAATGACCAAGTCTAACGTCTAATAAGCCAATGTGATATCTATAGTTTGTCAAACAGTGCATCTCAGTATCAAAGGCCCCGCAGTCTGGAATGGGTTCCCCCTGGGCTGGCTTCAGGCGCTCATTACAGATGATCAATCAGTTTGATTCAATCTCTATTGCTACGTTCCAGTCCAGGGCATACGCCCATCGATAATTATGAGTCATTATATATGCTGCATGACCACGATGGTGCTCCTGAACTTGCAGCTCAGTGAATCAGACGGAATAACTAAGCCACTGTACTTATAATTTCACTAAAATGCACATTTATGGGCCTGTCTTATAACGAGCGGCCATCTATCATTTCTCATCAGCATCTTCCTGTCTTCCAGCTGTGGGAGAGCTGATGATTCCTAGCGAGTCATTCCATGCCTTGTCCATTAAAACTGAATGGACGTGCTGAGGTCAGCGTGCAACAAATCTTCATATCTCCAGCCAGGATCATTATTACTTGCATTTTGTGGTGTAACTTCACCGTCCGTGGGGACTGTCACTTATCCTCCTTTTTCTTAAGACACCGTTAAATAAGCAGTCGGTTTGTCTCAACGTGAGGCTGGATGTTTTTCTGACGTTCCTTTGATGTCAAAAGCCTCTATAAAACCTCACCATCCTCGTGCAAAACCTCACCATCCTTGTGCAACATTAATGCGACCCCCCCCCCCCACTCCCCCACCCTGGTTCTGTTCTGCACAGCATGGGCAGCATGTCCCCCACCCCCGCAGCTTCACCGAGGTGCATCACGCCTTGCTGATGCTGCCCCTGCCAGCGCGGGAGGTTCGCTGGCTTCGTGAGCCTGCCTCGCTCTGTTCCTTCCCCTCCGAAGCGGTGCCTCCGGTCCCTGGGCGGTTCGCTGGTTCCGTGAGCCTGCCTCGCTCTGTTCCTTCCCCGGTGCCTTCGGTTCCTGGCCTAAACCACCAGAAATGTTTTAACAGTCGCGTCTTACAACATCAACTAGAAATATTTTGTCGGCTCAATGGCTGCAGCCAATGAAAATCATTTTTCATATTTTTCATGCCGTCATGTCATATTTGCATCGGTAGCTGAAAGCCGTATGTTCCTATCCATCTTTTGAGTACTTGCAGTACAAAGAGCCATCTTTTTCATTCATGCTTGTTCAAACTGAACATATGTGTTGAACACAATTGCATGTTCAATGGCCTACAGCTAGGAATCTCCATTCTCCTAGATATTGTATTGTAAGCTACAACAGTATCACGTACGGCTAATGACATACTGAGGCAGTGTCCCTCCTCCCACCATCGGCGTAACCGTCCTTTATCTGAAAAACATGTGAGTCATGTAATAAAGGCCATTCTTCACATCTGCGTTGAACCCCGATGGTGGGTATCTGGCACATGAGTGACGTCGCGTCTCGTGTCACGGTTCCGATGGAAACACTGCCGCCTCATGCCTCCTGGATTATCGGTTTTAGAACCTCATATCCGCTCGGAGTGTAGGGTTTTTTTTTCCCTGCCTCTCATGGGATTTCAAAGGCCAATCGATGCCTCTGAATTGCCTGTAGCGTTTGACTGTGGTCGGCCAGCGACAGCTTGGTGTCCCATCTGGGTCGTGCCTTGGCATTGTGCCTCCTGGGATGGGCTTCAGGTCACCTCGACTAAGGTAAGTGGTTGGAAGATGGATGGAGGGACGGGGTAATGCCAGCCGGCTTGCGATAGGGTGCCTTCCGCCCTGACTGCTACCTCACGCACACCCAAAGGCACTGCAGTAAATAATTAAAAGGCTTTTTCTTTTTTGTGTTTGTACCAGCAGTGGGATTTTTGGCATTGTTTACCTCCCCTCCCCCATGAGCCGGGGCGGGGGCCTGTGCGCTGCATCCGTCCCTGAGACCTTGAAGCCACCATCACCTGTGTGAGGAAGTAGCATTCAGGCAGCACTACGGACAGCCCCAAAGGACCCGCTGGCGTCTCTATGAAGTAGCATTCAGGCAGCACTACGGGCAGCCCCAAAGGACCCGCTGGCGTCTCTATGGATTTTGCAGATGCAGCCTGGTTTTAAGATCTATAGCTTCTCCCACTCCTTGTCCCTGCTCTGGATTAGTGTGGCTTATGGAAACGGGATGGATGGAATATCCGGGGGGGGGGGGGGGCAAAAGAGCTTTTATCGGTGGTTGAGTTTACTTTATTAGACTGTTTGATGGGTTTTTATGGAGCAGGTGGGCTGCTCTGGGTAAGCTTGAGTTACCTGCCTCACATTACAGAACTACTCTGTAGGCCCTGGCCTTTACAGTTGTTCCTCAGATCGACGTCTTTCCTATCAGCGGGGCCAAGAATGCTTTTCTTCTCGTTTTACCGCTTCACATCTGTGGAAAGAAAACACCGCTGCCAAAATCACGCTGCGGTGAAATTACGGCCCAGGATCGTGAAACGCGCGGCCCCTCGTGAAACGTTGAGGCGTTTTAATGCGCGGTTCGGATAATCAAGGCCCCAGAGTTATATTGTAACCAGGAAGGAAATGAAAGGGAGTTCAAGGGAAAATAAGTCTGCATGTAATGAGAAACATGAGCCCCGGATAGTCGCGGTATTTTCGTCTGGAGGGTTTTATTTCGTGAATGTAAATAATAGTGATTGGAACATTTAATACCTGACAGACAAACAATCAATGTTCGACATAATGCTGACACTTAAAATAAACAGACCCTCAGTCTTGACCTTAATGTGCATGAAACATTTTTGAGGAATATTTCTGAGCTTCTATCGTAGGACTGACTGTGAGAACCGGAGGTCCGCCCAGGCCAGCCGCGTTGGCCAAGCACAAACATTTTTTCCAGGGGCCGCTCCTCATCCGTGGGCGAGTTCGGCAAAGGGAGACGATTCTCAGGAAGATGAATTACGTGGCTACATTTTTTTTCCCTGAGAGTCAGTAAACATTCCCCTGAAATACTTATTTTATTCTGGTTGTAGACAGAGGACGCACACTGATTTAGCAGGTGGTATTTCTTGCAGACGCAGAGATTCGTTTGTTCAGAAAAAACGAAAAAGGGGGACGGGGGGCAGGTGTGTGTCGTCCTCAGTCTGACCGGAGCCCAGAAATCAGGAGAACCAGAACTATGAAAATGAGAAACAAAAAGTCTCAGATGGTTAGATCACGTTTTCGATATTGAGGTTACTGGCATGTTGGGGGTGGGAGGGGGGGGGGGACACAGCAACCGTTCCCCCCACCATCTGTTGTGGATCTTTTAAAATCAACGCTAGGCAAGTCAGTCCCTCAGAGGCCGGCGCGGGGGGGGGTGTCTTTCTGCCACGGTTTTCTTTTCGTTTTAGCTCGCAGCTGCTAAAATGGCCAAAGAAAGATGGGGGGGAGGGTGTCCTTTTAGGTGCGTATTTTTGGGGGTCGTTTGGCTCAGTAGGTTAGAGCAGCATGGCTGTAATTGGAAGGTCGTCGGTTCAAATCGCCTGGCCAGCAGAGAGAGATTTTACAGTTGCTCCCCTGAGCACGGCCCTAAATTGCTCCGGTTTTCTTAGTAAATATACACTGCTTTGGATAGAAGTGTCTTCAAAATGAATAAAACATAACAGGCGTCTAAACCCCATAAAAAAAAGGGTCACTGCGCACGAACCTGAGCGCGATCGCTGGCTGAATCACGATGGAGCTGCACCACTGAGATACCAGGGAAATCAAAACAGGTGGCACATTGTGCTTCAGGTAATTGGCAAGTCAGCTGCTTTTATGCCACTATTCCTGAAGCGTGTGCTTGATGAGCACCATTGTTCCGTAGCGGTGGCCAAAGATGGCACTACGATGTAAAATACTATGCTCATTGCACCAGGTGTAGTCATCTAGCTGTGCCTGGTGGGAGGGGCTGTCCGTGACCACTGCCTGACTCGGAAAATCACTCCGTGACATAGTTTTGTATCTTAACAGTGAAGTGAAGACGCTGCAGTGGAAACGGGGGGGGGGGGGGGGGAATGTCTCTTCACCAGTAATTAGGTTTCAGCTGAGATGTATGTACATTGAGTTAATTATAGTAATGTACGGGAGTGTCAAGCCATCAAAGGAACTATTTAAAGCTATTTATCAGGGTAGTAAGTGTTCAAAAAGCACAGTTTAACAGTAGAGTATACGCAGATAAACTGTGACACAGCCAGACGGCTAGATGAACACTGCTTCAGTTCCCAAACCTCTCCTCAGCTCTTCCATGTATTCCTTACATTTCATCACCACTTATTAACGTAACTGGCTAAATTATTTGATGGAGTATTGATTAGAAACTGATTAAGTCATATACTGGGGTGACTCTAGGAGAGTTAACACACTTCAGCAGACGTAGTCAGGGTGACCACGCGCCCCCTTTTTCCCACACTCGACCTCATTTTTGGGACCTAAAAATGCCGGAAGTGTCTGGGATTTCATTTTGTTTCATGTTCTTTTGCGTTCTACAGTCGGAACACTTTTTGTGTGTGTATTTGTGTTGCTTTGGTGCCTGTTGGCCCCTGGTGTCTTCTTTACCGCAAAGAAAAATATAGTCGGCCCTAAATATAATATCAAAGTTTTGCACCAACATGAAGGACTTTTAAACATAATTTCAGATGGCAACGTAAGACTTTCAAACTCCAGTGTGTTTATATAAAAACAAGACTCTAGCCTGACTTCTGTGCCCTGGACGGATTGGCAAGCAGTTGTTGTGGTCACACCAATCACCCTCTGTTGCCAGGCGAGCCGGAGTTCAAGTACATCGGCAACATGCACGGCAACGAGGCGGTGGGCCGCGAGCTGCTCATCTACCTGGCGCAAAACCTCTGCAACGAGTACCAGCGCGGCAACGACACCATCATCGAACTCATCCACAGCACGCGGATCCACATCATGCCCTCCATGAATCCAGACGGCTTTGAGAAGGCCGCCTCCCAGGTACTGCTGGCACCGGGCTGCATGGATGCGGGCAGTCGTTAATGAAGACCCCTTATTATTTTATTATTGGTATTTTTATCATGCCCTTATCTGTACATGTTAGCATGTAGCTAGAGAGCACATAGCTTGTTAGCATGTAGCTAGTTAGCACATAGCTTGTTAGCATGTAGCTAGTTAGCACATAGCTTGTTAGCATGTAGCCGGTTAGCACGAAGCTTGTTAGCTGACGCTGAACTGTAAGGATCTTTCCAAGAAAACATGGCCGTCAGGGAAATGGGGCAGTGGCCTCGGCAAGCCCAAGTGTTCTTCAGGTATCACGCAGAGTTGTCTCTCAGCCGACCAATCAGATTCCCCCTCCATCACACATCACCGGGCCTCTCGTTCGCCCTCTCGGCCCTCCTGTCAGCTATAGGATCGACCAGCACTTTGGGGATGCATAGTTTCTGAACTCAAAAATAAGAAAAAATGGCATATTTAACAACACTTATGTCTGTGAGTGTAACATACAGAAATTATTAACTCCCCGTCACAATGTAGTAAATTATGCATAACACAGTATCTAAGAGGTAATTCACTTTTATGTGATGTCACATCCTTAAAACCGTGTGCCAACCTTCAAACCATTTGCCACAGACCCAATACCCACTGCGTTCTCTGCACATTTTGAGGAGACTTGCACTCATTTACCTCCTTATTTACCCTAAAAAACGTTCAATCTTCTCCACCCCCCTAGCAAAAAAAAAACATACAGGTCTGTCAGAAACAAGCTTGGTACATTTTAGTTGTTTATTTTGAATACTGACCTGTGATACTTTCAAATTGATGAATAACTGACCTTGCCTGTTCCTTAACAGCTATGCGGAATATTATCCACGCGTCTGAAGGGTATAAACGGTGATGACTGTGAAATGAAATGATGTCATTATTTGTCAGATGCATTTTGACTTTACAGTTGACCTCGAGATGAGCAGATCCTTAGCTTCCCCGTGCACCAGCGTGTCCTGGACCCATCTGAGACCTGACCTTGAAGGTCGTCTTGTCTTTCTCGCCCATTCTCATCCCGCAGCCCGGGGACCTGAAGGACTGGTTTGTGGGCCGCAGCAATGCGCAGGGCATCGACCTGAACAGGAACTTCCCCGACCTGGATCGCATCGTCTATGTCAATGAGAAGGAGGGAGGAGCCAACAACCACCTTCTGAAGGACAAGAAGGCCGTGGAGGAGAACACCAAGGTATAGGCCGAGAACATCTGAAGATACACCACTAGCCTGACGCTACCCCATGTTCTCTGAACTTCGTAACGTTACACTTTCTGCTCATGGAATAGTTTTATTAGGTTCTTGCTTTTGTTAGAAGTTGTTATTCTTATGCCTGGGTATTCAGTGGAAGCTCAGCTTAGCTACACTTGAGCCTAGTCGATTCTTTGGTAGCTTAAAATGACATACTTAAAAAGATATTTTTGCATAAAACATAAAAATGATATAACAGTCCTGTCACTGAGACTGAAGGGATCCAAAGGTGGATGTATGGATGACTTTGTAGAAGCAAACATCTAATTACTGGCTTGATTAATCTATCGATCTTTGTTTGTATTTGATTACTCCTGTCTGCTGGGATTTCATTTTAAACGCAAGCAGACACCACCTTCATATGGACAGAGTATTAATGTTTAAATGGGTTCTTAGTTGTAGCTGTTATTTTATGTCTGTTAATGCTTCATTGCTTACAAAGTTATTTCAAATGTGTACTTTTCCAGTGACCGGTATTTTAGTAAGTATTTTATCATCTGTTTTTCAAATAACCTGAGCATGACGCATTTTTCTTTTATAATTTGGTTTTGATCCCTTGTTAACCATAAAATCTTCATCCCTTCATGAAATACTTAGTAAACATTACGTACAGTCTGACTAAGATATTTATTTACACTTAATACATTAAGGCTGTGATCTCTGCTGAAGGGTACATCATCTAGTCTTTGGGAGATACGGCTAGGCTGTTTATTTTGACGGTGGACTGAGTTCCTGTATTTTCAACGTTCGTTGCAGCTTGCCCCTGAAACAAAGGCAGTCATCCATTGGATCATGGACATTCCTTTCGTCCTCTCGGCCAATCTGCACGGCGGAGATGTTGTGGCGAATTACCCCTATGACGAAACTCGCAGCGGTGGGTCTGACTTCCCACTTTGCTTCTTTGCGTCTGAGGCCACAATGGGAGGCTCATATTTAAAGGCTTAGCGGTCAACGTAAACAATCACCTTGCTCCCTCTCTGCGTAATGCTTTGATAGAGGTGTTTGCCTCGTTCGGTACCTGGTACACTGGAGACGGCGTTTCGCTGCCAAGCTAGTGTTGCGCAACAATTTTATATAACGTTCGTCTCCAGGTGTATGAACATGTAGCTTTAGTACAAAAATTCTCCTTAAGCTCATGGTGATAAATTCATAACTGTTGGTAGTACAAAGGTGCCCCTAGTGTCTTAACGTGCCCTTCGCACTGCTCACTTTATGTTTATTTGGCAGGTTAGTGGAAAACAAAGCAACGGTTAGCGGAGAATGAGGCAGGTGCTCGCAGAGAGCGCATGGTGCAAGGTTAGCTACACAAAAGGTTATTCACTGTGCTGGAGCCCCATCCCTGTTGCCATGGACACGAAAATGGTCTAACGCCAATGAGTAATGACTCGCAATGTTTGGACAGTGTGGCTCCGTTTATTGGCAGCCTGAGTCGCCGTACGCCAAATGTGCGTCGTTACGGCGCGTTTGAAGAATGCCAGGCTAATAGGCAGTGCTAAGCAAACCTGTGATTTATTTTCCTGTCGCGCTTTAATAAATTGAAAAAAACAGGCGACTATTAAGACCGACATGTGCACCTCAGTGGATTAATGTGACCCCAACATGGGGTTTGGCCATCTGTTTGTGAAATAGGCTCCACCCATGAGTACAGTGCCAGCCCCGATGATGTCATCTTCAAGAGCCTCGCCCGTGCCTATTCCAGTTTCAACCCCATAATGTCTGACCCCAACCGGGCCCCGTGCCGCAAGAATGATGACGACAGCAGCTTTGTGGATGGAATCACCAATGGAGGTGCCTGGTACAGTGTGCCTGGAGGTTTGTGTCACAAGGGGCTTCAGGGTCCATTGTCAATTTAGCGAGTTTTTGTGTCTCTTCTCTTCTATGCTGAGACTAACTGCAAGGGATGTGTCAGAACGTTAGTGGTTTTCTCAAGGCATTCAGTGCAATCTGTACAATCAAAGAAAATGTATATTATGGAGGGTGTGATGTCTGTGAAAGTGTTCGCGTAGTCATTTCAAAACCTAAAATCATCCCAGCGTTTGCAGCGACCATCCAATAAAGCCATGAATTTGGTGACGTGACCACTACCCCATCTGGTATGGTCCTTTTTCAGGGGAATTAAATTAATTAATTTAAATGCCTAAGACCCAGCACAGCACTGTTTTCAGGTTGAGAGCTTTTGAAAGCTTTTTTTATAAAAGCAGCCTCCAGATGTTTGACCCAGTTGTATATTTTAGTGGAGTAATGCTGGTTAATTTTATACTGGTTATGATTTCCTCAAACTCAACTCAATATTGGCGACAAAGACTCAACTCAAGGCACTCGCACCGTCAAGGAAACAATAAAATGCTGCATGTTTCAGCTGTCGAATCAAACCCCTTCTGTGTGTCTCTCAGGGATGCAGGATTTCAACTATCTGAGTACCAACTGCTTTGAGATCACATTAGAGTTAAGCTGTGACAAATTCCCACCTGAAGACACCCTGAAGATGTACTGGGACCAGAACAAAAATTCTCTAATCAATTACATTGAACAGGTATGGCTAGCCGTGCTGGAAGAGTGCAAAAGTAATTGGTCTTTTGGGTTTGTTGCTTAATTGATGCTATGCGTTGTTAATCTCGTGACATCAGTTGTGCAGGATGCTATGCTACTTCTGTGCTGGAGATTTCACTGACTGCTCTCCTCTGCAGATCCATCGTGGGGTGAAAGGGTTTGTGCGGGACCTACAAGGGAACCCTATCTCCAATGCCAGCATATCTGTGGAGGGCATCGACCATGACATGACTTCTGGTTGGTGTTTGATTTACTTATTTATTTTTGTTTTGTACGTGCTGAATGCATTGCTGACACCTAGTGGATGAATTAAGAAATGCACCCTCCGTGATGCTTTCTATTTCTGTGTTTGGCCTTCAGGTGAAAATTTGATTTTAAAACAATCATGCAGGATAGTGATTTCTGTCTTTTTTTATAACTGTAATAATAATAATACATTTTATTTGGAGCGCCTTTCTAGGTACTCAAGGACACTGTACAGTAAGAGCTTAACATAAGATATAAAAGTAGTTAGAACCTATAAACAACAAACAGGTAACACATGGATACAAGGACACATGTAGGCCTGACTGCACCCCTGCTGAAGATAAGCATTTGTACGATGGACAGATGAATATTGCGGTTTAATATATCCATCGATCTTCCTTAAACCGAGGTGGAAATGTCAAGTCCAGAAAGTAAAAATTCAGACCAGGATTTTGTCTCAGCCAACCAGCTGAGTCTCTGTGACTGTGACTCTTTATGCTCAACTGGTTGGCTGAAACAAAAATCTTGGTCTGGACTTTTACTCTCTGGGCCTGCAATTTCCACCTCTGTCCCTAAGTGCGTAAGAAGCAGGGTTGTGTGGAGACTGTTAGAGGGGGTGGTGACCAAAGGTCAAAAAAGGGGGGGCACATTTAAAACTCACGCTCAGGTTCATATTAAATAGTTCTGGCAAAATCTGTGCCAGGAAGCACAGGGCACAAGGCGAGGCGTCGAACCCATAACCCTGATGGCGTAAAAAGACAGGCATTCCTGGTGAACCACTGTACCACCGTGGTTCGATATAGGGTCAGATTCAGGCCCCTTATCTGCAATTCTGTTCCAGCCAAAGATGGAGACTACTGGCGACTTTTGGCCCCTGGGAACTACAAAGTGACGGCCTCTGCTCCAGGGTACCTGGCTGTGATGAAGAAGGTGGCCGTCCCTCACAGCCCAGCCGTTAGGGTAGGTCAGCCAACTGGAGCACGGACAGGCAGTACTGTGTCAAACACAGGCACAGACAGACAGACAGACACACACACACACACACACATACACATACACACACAGGCACAGACAGACACACAGACACAGACAGACAGACACACACACAGGTTTGTAATTACTGTATATCTTTGTGGGGACTCATTTCCATGGGGAAAACTCTAATCCCAACACGACAACCTTAATCCCTGCCCAGCCCAAATCTTACTTAAAAACAACTAAACAAAATACAAGACTTTTGGCATTTTTTGTTTTTTGATATGCATTTAGATTTTTGTACAATTGATTTTCCTGTCGTGGCGACTGAGAAAATGGTCCCACAACTTCAAAATAACAGGTTTTCATCACATTTGGTCCCCACAATGTAACATATACATAACATCATAAATAATATGACATCTTTGGCAGTAAAGGAAAAATTCTAAAGCTATTTATCCGGGTAGTATGTATATATTTGCTCAGAAAATGCAATGTAACATTGGAATATATGCAAACGAACAGTAACACAATAAAAAATGACTAATATCTTGCTGGATGGCTATATGAACACCGCTTCAGTTCAGCCACTCCATGCATTTGCTAAATTTCACCACCAGTTCACTTAGTTCATTTTCTCTGAATAATTTGACGAGGTATTGATTAGCCAAACAAGATATGCGAGCCAACAAATACAGGGATATGTCCAAGGGCATAAGAGATAGTGTGACATTGAGGGAACTCAGCTTGCTATTTTGATTGCAAATGTCTATTTTTTAGGGGGAATGAGTGAAGCCAAATGAAATATTGGGGGGTACGTGTTCCACCCCATCCTCAAGAGTTGCTCTGCCCCTGGGTATATTGGATGGTCAAAATAAATACTGGGGCGTTTTAGGGGTGGGCTTGGATTGGCTAGGCGGGCACATGTTGACTAACATCATATCACAGAGTTACACCAACATGAGGGTCATTTAAACATAAATTTCTTTGGCAGATTAAGATCTTTCCACAATGCACTAGTTCAAAATGAGGGAGATCTGGGCTCATATCACAGGGGCGGAGCTTGCAGCAAAGGGGCGGGCTCATATCATGGGGCGGGGCTTTATCACAGGAGCCGTTCATATTGCTTTTTGCCCCTGTGTCCCACAGGTGGACTTCGACCTGGAGTCATTGGTGGAGAGGAAGGAGGAGGAGAAGGAGGAGCTACTGGATTGGTGGAAGATGATGTCAGAAACCCTGAATTTCTGAACAGCCATCGCACTCTTGCGAGCGTCGGTGTGACATTGGGAAAAAAAAATCAATTGTTTAGCATTCGTGTGTTGGTCACCTGATGTGTTATCTTTTCATTTTCTTTCAGTTGTACTATCGTGGCGGGAGAATCCCGTTGAACTGCTCGTTCATTTTTTTCCAGCAGCACCAATTTTCCAGTTTTCTAATTTGCCGTTCCACAAAACTGACAAACGTGAAAAAAATAAATTAAATAAAAAAATGGCACAAGCAGTTCGCCGTATCGGCAAGGAAACGGCTCCTCTTCATACTTCCTGTGAATTTGTGTTCATTATGGTACATGTTGAAAAATTCCAGTAACCATGGATCAGCACCAAACTCTGTAACCAAACGTAGGACACTGTGTTGTGCGGAGTGTAATGAGAACGACATACACATTTTTAAGGCAGTCCCACATTTACACTTATACACTTCTAGTCATAAATGTATTTTATGTCAGAAATGGTTTATTACTCATGTATTTCAGTGACAAAAAAAAGCTGTATGAGATTTTGATATTACAAGACCATATGATTAATTGTAAATTATGAAGATATACATAGAGAATCTAAGAGAAATATATCTGAGCTTCTATTGTAAAATATACAGAAAGGATGCAATTACTGGGGGTCCCTTGAAATAGTAGATCTCGTCTTGGCTTACTGAAGGGTGTTTCCCAGTACTCGGTACTCAGTACTCATGGCTCGATACTCGTGTGGTACTAAAACAATCTCAAGGGGAAAAGACGGTTCAAGGATGCCAGGCTGTGCTCACAGATAGCTAGCGTATTAAAATATGAAAACCGAAAGAAGTGAGGCACAGATGGCTTATCCCTCAGAGATTTCGCATACCTATGGACAGACGCCGCGCGCTTTGGGCGTGCGGTCGATGTGAAAAGACGTTCAGGGATGGAGGGCAGACCTTCTGATTCCGGTCGCGTCTGTCGTACATCGAGCCGAGACCATCCGTTCATTGTAGACAGATTCAATTGCTCTAAAGACGCTTGATTAGTTGTGAGCGAACTTACATTGTAATAAAACGGCACTGGCCTTGTTTTGCTGAGCTGTTAGTAAGTTGATGTCGACTCTTTTTTTTTTCCATTTCCCTGGACTGCAAACCGAAATGTAATGATGAATGTAATAATAAATCTGTGTAAGAAGCGTAGTTCGATTCGTAAGGAGAAATAAAGGTTGTTTATGTTGTCATCCAGTGTGCGGCTGTATTTTAATTGGTTACCTCATAAATAGCTTGGATTAATCTACGAGCCAATACTTAATGGGTTTGTCATACTTATGTAATTCCACAGTGTCGAGACAGACAGGAATCCGAAGGATCCAAACATGCATCGTTATAGTTATTGAGAATGAACTTTAATATTCTGACAGAGTTCTGCGCCCACAATTTGGTTTCCATGCAAGTCACAGGATAGAACAGGATTTAAAATTCTACACAAACCAATTTTGCCTAAGAGTTGCTGGAAAAATCAGATGAACTTTCAGGTTAATAACAGCAGCCGGTCGGTAACCTGAAGTTGCACTGTACTTCACTCACATCATTATGTATGTACTAGAGTTGTCTTGAAAGGCCACAAAGATAAATGGAATGCAACTGTAATGACTTAGGTGCCTTATTTGGAGAGTGCAGATCGATAGAGAAGCTGACTGTTAGTTATTAACCCCGTATTAGCATGCATGGCTCAATAATATCGAACTGAGTTAAGCATAGAAACTGCATAGAGAATGAGCAGAGAATAACTACAAAGTCATTCTCCAGTACACTGACTCTGTTATGAAGTGATGGCATTTTGTTTTAGCTATTTAAGCAATTTTATTTTTAGATGACTTAGAAAGATTTTTTTTTTTTAATTATTTTTTTAATCATGTGCTACTTCGTAGTAGCTAGATTTTCTTGACTGCAAAAATGGAGAATCTAAAGGGGCTGTTTTCACTTGTAAGTATAGCTCCAGGTATTAAGCTTAATATTTCCAAGTCATAGTTAAACCACAAGGAAATTTATGGATATTAGAAAGATTTAATCTCGCTCCAGCCCGTTTAGTCTCGAGGCAGACTCCTCTAGAGTATACTAATCTCGTAGCCCATTTGCATGAACTCTAGCATTAGCTTTGTGCTGATTGTTCAAGAAAGGCTGTATTCAACCAGAAATCCCAGCTTCTCTGATGATTTTCTTCTGGTAGAGTGTAGTAGTTAAGAAGGCGAAGGGTATCAGGCCCAGTAGTGTTAGATAAAAACACAGAGCAAATTAATTCAAGTGCACAATCCTTTTTGTGTTTTATTGTTTTTGCAAGGCCAAAAAACATTTCAAGAGACATTCTGCTTCTCAGCGTGTTGGTACTGCCAGAGATGTCGACTGATGGCCCCCTTTGGATATCGCTAAGCAACGCGGCACTCTATTAGGAAACAAGAGTGACCAGTAGAGGGCGTTTTGGGTAAACACTGAGGTGGGAAATGGTTACTCAAAACCACGGCGTAAAATTCAAGACTGGTGCATGTGTAACATTAGAAATCTGTTCGATGTTATTCCAAATCAATGGCCGCGCACATTTATGTAAATGTTTATCGTAACGGGACGACCCTGAAGGAATACCTTGGAGAGTTTCCAAAACATCACAGTGCACAGGGGAGCACAAGTTTACAAAGAACATCCTGCAATTTCCATCGTGCCAATTTCTACACTTAGTGGATACATTAGGGAACGGTCTAGGAAGGCATTCATCTTACAACACAATGGATTCAAGTATTCTCATGAATGGGTCACAGCAGTTCAAGCTAAACAACTTTCTGGTCTTCGGTCTGTGCCCAAAACCGTAACAGGAGTCTCGCAGATCCAGTAAGTAAGCAAGCAGGCTTGAGTGTGTTGGAACATCATAGCGTTTTATAGTCAGAGACTCTCTTATCGTTTTAGATTTCAGCTTTTGTGTTAAATAATTAATTTAAACATTGTTTCCGTTAAGTTCCATTCGTTTGAAGTTCTTCTTTGCTAGTGAACTGAATGAGAGGAAGAAAGAATATTGCATTAAATGTAGGATGAGGATGGTGTTAAGCGGAGAAATGTCTGACCAATTAAAGCTGTTGCACATTTTTGTGTTTGCACATAGCTTGACAAACTGTAAACCCTCACCACCTGCTATCATTCATTATGTGTTATAGTCATTCACATGGCCTCCCACCATAAGACACAAGCAAGAGATCGTCATGTTACAATGTTACCCAAAAAAAAGCACTATTACCATTACAGTCATGTGGTTACTGACGCTGCTCAAATCACATCTGTTACTGCTTGTAAACATGGATGGAAAGTTAAGGAGATGGAGAACCTCAAGTCACGACCACAGAAAGGCAACCCAGATGTAGCGTTTGGGGGAAAAACTAAAAGGAATTATTAGAAAAACAAACAGAAGGCAGGTAGGGAGTACAAGAACTGGCTATAGATAGGAAACAGTGGAACACAAACACTCGATCACCACTATTGGTGAACAGAAAATGACCCGGCGGAGGGGTTAAGCATAAGTAAGTACAAACGATAATGATGAGAGTATCTGACGGACAGGTGTGTATCTATTACAAGCGACAGAGAACAGCCAGGTCAGGGGTGTCAAACTCCAGTCCTGGGGGGCCGGAGCCCTGTGTATCTTAGTTCTTTCCCTGTTCCACCACAAATTATTCGCCTCAATAGCTGTGTGGTAATTAGCACAAGGAGTTGAATCAGGTGTGTTAAATGAGGGGAAACCCAAAAATGTGCAGGGCTACGCCCCCCCCAGGACTGGAGTTTGGCATCCCTGACCTAGGGTAATGGAATGGAGCGGTGGATGCTGGATGGCCTGCAGTGACACCTGCTGGCTCAGCAGTGACAGGACAGGTCATGACATCTCCCTGGAGTTTACTACCAGACACCATGCCTCTGCTGTTCTGGGTCATTTACGATACTCACACATGTTCCAATAGGCAAACTGCTTATTAAAAAGTCATATTGATCGTACAAGGAAATGCTTCCATGGGGTTCCATGCTATTCGGATATTAACTGGTCATTGTTCATGGGGACTGCGGATTCCATGTTAACAATAAAGTCCCCAGAGGGCATTAAGTCATGATTTTCTCCACACACCACAAAATATTCTGTGACAAGACCCAAATGTATAACATAAATCCATGTACAATCATGCGAAGCGCCGTTTCCCCAGCCAAATGTGCAGATACCAGAGGTCCGTGAGACCCAAGCTCTCCTGATTGTCTTCTAACAGAAAACACAGCCTCTTCCACCTCATTTGAAAGAGCTTTGAGGACCACCAACAGAACCGCTTCCGTAGAAACAAGAGGGGTTGTTATGGAGTCAGCTATTCCATGATTTCATACTGAAACAATAGAGATGGATGACTGTTATTCTGGTCATTTATTGCACATGAATGAGACTGGATGTACGGACCGCTGGTCTTCATTTGGTGTGAAAAATGCTAACACCAGAATTTTTGCCAGATGGCTTGCTAAAGCATGCGTACATGTAGTCAAAAATGCGCCATTGGTTATACAGACCTAGCTAAAAGGAGAAACTCCAAATATTACACTGGCAATTTGTTAACATGCAACATGCAGAAGGTTTAATGATGTAACGTCTCGTAGGGAGAGGAGCTTGTCTGTAACATTTGACACCCTGTGGTAATATTTTGAGTTACAGAGTACCTTGAAGTTCTGTTTCATGACATCCCCTCCGTCCCTGGTTTATGTGATCACCCAGTCGGAACGTCTGCCCAGAACCACAGTTTTTCGACAGCTTTGTACTCCTGGGTGGCCTGATTTGCACCACTTTCATCAGGCTTCCTGTCTAAGCTTTGGGATCCTCCAGTTAGGACCTTTTCATCACGCAATAGGCAGCGTCTGGCTAGCGCTGCGTGATGTCACCGTGGCGGCTAACACGCCCTCAGCGTTCTTGTCGTTCAGTTCTCCATGAGTCATTCTGCTCTCTGCTGTGGGAACGTTCCTAATCCCTTCCTTCTGTCTCTAAACTGATCCTGCAGTAGTTACAAGAAACCATTCTTGCCTTCCGGAACAGTCCTTTCATTCCGGTAACTACTTCCCTAATTGTAGGTCCCGATATGGTCCGTGCGGATCTTGAGAAGGCCTCGTTTAGGCGACTGAACTCCTACCCACATTTTCTACTACACTTTCCATCCAAGGTCTTTGGGCAGCTATACTCACATCACTTTCCTGGATCAGAGCGGCGAAAAGCTCAGCGCTATACTCACATCACTTTCCTGGATCAGAGCGTGGAAAAGCTCAGCGCTATACTCACATCACTTTCCTGGATCAGAGCGTGGAAAAGCTCAGCGCTATACTCACATCACTTTCCATCCAAGGTCTTCGGGCAGCTATACTCGCATCACTTTCCATCCAAGGTCTTCGGGCAGCTATACTCACATCACTTTCTATCCAAGGTCTTCGGGCAGCTATACTCACATCACTTTCCATCCAAGGTCTTCGGGCAGCTATACTCATATCACTTTCCTGGACCAGAGCGTGGAAAAGCTCAGCGCTCCATCAGTTCACAGGCATCACTTGGTCTCCTGATATGCGAACGGGTGCAGCAACAAGCCTTCAAGATTCACCGGGATCACATATGGTGTGTATGCTTGGCACACGTTAACACGGAATTAACGTTCTAGGTGGTTCTCGATCCAAGTGATCATTTATTTACAGCTAGCAAAGACTCAAAAAGGTATCACAGGCAAGAAAATGCGTTTCAACGACATTTTAATCTCAATTCTGGTTCATTAACTCTTTATAATCTTGAATATGTACTACAGGTAAACGAAAAATGATCTTGTGTGTCCATATTTATTCTGTTAGCCGATTATCAGAGAAGGTGGAGGAGGCAGACCTGGAAATAGACAGTAACACCATAAAACTCTCCACATGATGGCATCATCACACCTAAGAGGGATTTTTACCCAAGAAAGCAAAGCTTCTGGGTAAGATTAGCAGCATAGAACCGTTTGCTTTTCCTATGTCACCATATCACCGCTCAGCTGCGATTCACTCGACGTAATTCACGGTCATTTTCTACGTTACCTTTCATTTCTTAAACGTGTAAAAAAAGACCTACATTTTGTTGTTTGTGGCTGCAATCGCACTGACCTGAATAAACAGATCTTTATGAAGTCCATGCAGCTCAAAGGCACTACTCCTAGTTAATGCTGTCAATATGTGTTCCACGGAAGACTCTTATTCACAAGAAACAATACTAACATATTTTACGTCAGTTTTACACGACAGGCAACATTCTTTGTTCCCCATCTCAGATTTTTCTTTAAAAACCTGGAGCACATGTTTTGCTTTTTAGGGAAATGTTTTTCGTTATGAATTTATAATTAGTAAACATGCATCTACACAGACTTCTTCTCCAAAGCTATGGATCGAGCAAGTTAGAATAGATATTTTGACCATAAGTCTTTGTGCAATGACATGAATACTCGAAGATAAAATACAGTACTGAGAGCAGAGATTAAGCTCACGATACGCCGTCATTCTGTGCAGAGGAGGAGCTGCATAGCTGCAGCTGTTTCTGTGAATCAGATTTATGATTTTATGACTTTGGCCAATGCAGCATCCGCGTGTCATTTTTCATTGAACTATATACATACATATATGTGTGTGTGTGTGTGTGTGTGTATGTGTGCGTGTTCAGTTCCCCGTCCTGTGACATGCACTTAAATTTCCTGTAGTCTTTCCCCAGACAAACCGAACACAGTGGATCTAGCAAAGCAGTAACTGTACTTTGCATTGAACCTTTTATTAAGAGAGGAAGTGAAACACTTTCAAGGTTCCCCAGAGGACAAGAGTGGCCAGGTACAGAAAAGAAATCCGGCTTCTTATTGCTGTGTTCTTACTTATCCTTGGTGGTGCCACGTTGCCGTAGAGACGCCTTGTGAGTCCTGGTGTAAAGAGCGTGAACAAACACCTACAGGCAAAGTGATATTAAACCATGCAGGACTGTCGCCAGGAAAATGATAAGCAAGACAATAACGAATGGACAAGATGTCCTGTGTGTTAGCTGGTGCTGCTATATGCGTGATATATGCTAGCCAGAGGTGGACATTTCAGGTCCAGAAAGTAAAAATCCGAACCAGGATTTTGTTTCAACCAACCAGTTGAACATAAAGAGTCACAGTCACAGATTATGCAATTAGTTGGTTGAAACAAAATCCTGGTTTGGATTTTTACTTTCTGAAGCTGAAATGTCCACCTCTGATGCTAGCAGATATGAAATATTTTGCAAAGAAAAGAAAAATCATTCGTTATATTAAATGTCCCTTTTTAGCGGGAGAAATCAGCATTGATGTTTCACCTGAAGACAGAGATGTGAAATGAGACTCGGTCACTGCTAAATGGGAGACTTCCAGGGGACACCGAAAGGACTGCAAAGGGTTAAAAACAGCGACACCCCCAGAGCAGTGACCAAGATCTTCTGCAGCATGTCCCATTGCATGAGACATTTATTAAAAGACTCTAAGCGTCTTGGTTACTTCACTATTCATAATCTATCAGAAAAACAAAGACCATATTGTAACCCACTTTTATATTTCAATATCTACATTTATTTCATTTTATTAAAAGGAATGTTATTGCACAAAATTGTACTCATGTACTAATGTTACTCATTAATCAAACCACACCAGAATATCTATAATTTAAAGGCTGCGTATTTGTCTTCAGGCTCATCGAATTGCATGTCAAGCCGTGTAACTTTTATCTTCAGTAAACAACATGTGTGACCTCCTCATTCATTTATGCAAACCAACAGACTTTTCTGTGAGTAAATGTGCAAACAATTCGAGATAAGACCCCCCGAACACATACGTCCCCCCCCGCAGCAATTACTGACTCACACGCTGTGTTTACTTCTGCCTGCTGAAGCAATTATCAAGAGGAATGGCTCGAGGTTTGTCACACCGCACCTCTACTCGGGGGTCGGGTGACTGTTAGTCTGGACCCCATTGGGCTAATGCAGGCTTGAACCATCAGAAGACCAAGCTGGTGAGGATCTTGGACTGAAGAAGAGCACCTTCATCTCATTAAACAGAGTAAGGAAACACAGGTTATAGAATCAAGGTTATTTCTTTGTACCGGATCAGCTTGTTTTTGCATTTGGTTTCATTTTGTGTTTTGCTGGGAATGAGGATCAACGCGCCCGCCCCCCCCCCCCCCCCCCCCCCCGCAAACGCGCGGGGGGCGGGGGGAAGCGGGGACGGGGCAGAGGGGGAGCCCGGGGGGCCCGGGGGGCGGGGCCCCGGCGGGGGCGCCGGGGGGGGGGGGGAGGGGGGGGGGGGAGGGTGGGGGGGGGTCAGAGATGGTTTCATTGGGGATTGAGAAGTAAATAAGAAAAAAAAATTACAGACCATATCGCATGCAA
>JAODKE010000055.1:369222-380309 GCA_026779605.1 Mormyrus hasselquistii
ACATACCATTGATTCTTTTCGCTCGCGGCGGGGGGGGGGGGGGGGGGCGCGCGATGGTGAAAAAAGGACAGAAAACTAATTACGTATAGTAATTTATATTCTAAACAGATATACATTTTCAAGCATATTTTCATAATTAGTGCTAACCCTAATTCATTCACTTATTTCTACAATTTCTATTAATTTAAACAACTCAATATTTTACAGGAATAATTCAGGTTAAGTGTATTTTCTTCAAGAGCGTTTATATATATTGTGTGTATATATATATATATATATATATATGTGTGTGTGTGTGTGTGTGTGTGTGTATACATATACACACACACACTTATTTTCACACAGGAAAAAGTACGATTTTGATAACAAACTTATTTCATTGGGCCACAAATGCCCTCGAGGATATTCAACTTCTTAGCGAGCGATTTATGTTTAAAATATTATTTACTCGTGAATTATTTCCGTACGCAGTTTTAGTGCATTTCAAAACGTGAAACACTTGCCTCTGAAATGTATACAAACCGGAGAAATGGTATCACATCATTCAAATGCATAATGTAATGTTTATGTTTTTTTCTTCTAAGATTCTAGTATGGGATATATATTCAACTGATGACAATCTCCTGGCTCTTAATTGTCTTTTTATCCGGCCTGTAATTTGTTTCATCATTTTCCACAGAAAGATAATCTCATTCTATGAAGATTCGGAACCACCGCACTTTTAAATAAGGACGTCCGATCTGTCTTGCAAACTGCAATGCTCTATGTAGTAGAGAAATGCAGACATGTTACTTCTTCATTGTCAGATCTGTCTAATCCCGGACAAACCAGTCGGAATTTACATTTGCATTCGTATTTTCACTGAACGAAGCTGGTCTGCGTGAATACCGCTGCCTGATCTCCCGCGGTAGATTTACTCAGCAGGTTAAAGTCGATTAAGTTTAGGGCGGCTTGATAGATGGATGGATGGATGGATGGAGTGGCGCAAGCGCGTGCCTTGCCTAGGGAATTAATCTCTGCGGAAGGGGAGCTTAATCTCACATGGGAAATGGGCACGTTTGGAATAACATGTACGAGTCAGCAACTGGCTACAAATATGCAAATATTATAATTTCGTACTAGTTGAAGGTTTGAAAAAATGCGGCCGCTTAAATTCAAGATAATATTCTGTGAAAAATTAAAGCCCTATAGGCACATGGAAGGTATGTGCATTCGATTGTATACTGGATTTTAAACGAATAACAATGCATATAATTTTATGTACAACTGTTCTGCTAATCGTACTTTATTATTTCAAAATATTTAGATTTTGGATGTCCCCCAAATATTATTTTTGGGTCTTGCCTGGAACCCCGTATTGTCCTTCATTTAAGAGCTGCTGTTCAACAGCGTTCATTAGGACGCTGAGCAAGTATTTATATATAAAGCCGGCAGATTAGGAAGGCCGTGCTTAGCGAAACTAACCTATCTGTGTAGAGAAGGACAGTTGCGTTGATATAAAGAAAGCAGATGAAAATCCAAAGACATATCTTCACATATGCTTAGCTACAATCGGGCAACTTTAAACTGCCCTATATATCAGTTAAGTATCGTGCCTATTCTGTAGGCTATATAATTATTTAAGTTAAAACGAGTCTACCGTTCCATGCTACGACTTTACCGGGAACCAATCCAACGCAAACCGCACTGTATTTCTGCAAATTAAACACGAATTCGTGTATCTAATATAGATTGCGGTGATATTTAGTTTAACTGATACTTTCTGTACCGGGATGGTATTACAGTTCACTGTTACTTATCCTTTGTCCCGCCCATAGCATGAGGCTACTACGCCTGTTTAAAGGTACACTATTTATTGTTCACCGGCACTTACCTCGGAAAATTACTGTCTTGCTCTTCTTATGGTGACTAGGGGGAATTACACAGTAAAGTGCGTCTATAGCACTGTTATAACCTACTCTCGAACCCCACCTCTCTATAAATTTCATTTAAGAAAAAAAGGCAGTTGGAGTGCAGTTTCATTTTATTGCCAGAATCTCACCTACATGGAAGAACCCTTTTAAAAACCCAACATCCTGCATCTCTTCACTACTGGCAGTTGCTTTTTTTTTTTAATTTTTAACGATTATATCCCCCAGCCAATTTCAGCAACTGTGTTACTTTTATAACCACCGGCTTCGTTTTTTTTTTATTCATTTCACAGCATTGCCCCAAATGCAGGAGCGCAACTACGCAACTGATCGTTATATCCTTTCAATAATATATCAAAACGTGCTCCCATTTTCTATTTTACTTTTTTCCCCACTGTTCTGATCATTTCCAAGACGAGACAGTGGTTATATTATGAGGTTTGTGTGGGATACAGTTTCTGAGGGTCGTCCGATTGCCGCTGTAAACAGAGAATAGCGTCGCTTCTGTGAAGTTACTGAATCTATTATCAAGAGAGTAGATCACAGGCGTCCCGGATCCTGACCCCTGATTGTATGAATAAGTAAGCAGGATGCTGACGATGACAGGATGCCTACAGGATTTTAGTAAGTTAGCAGAAAAAAAAGTGCTAGTACTGGCTCCCTGCCCCTGCTGGGCTGCCTGTCATCAGAGACTCGCAGCCCGTTACTGCGTGTTGTTTTAAAACGTCTACGTCCTGTTGTACTCCCAGGGAAGAAGCTTTTCCTAATGTTACTCTGGGTCCTTTATTTTCCTGACAGGGGATTGCGTCTGTTGAAGAGAACAATCCACTGGATCCCGAAGTAGCAGGGAAGCCCCCGATGCAAGCAGAGACCAGGGATCGCCGCCGCTACATTAGTTGGTGAACTTGTAACGCTGTCATCAGTCAGATGAACCACACTGCGAGCAGCAGGGACTCCGCAATGAACCTCTGAAAATTTTAGTTGCAAATACGGCTGAGACTTTCCAACGAGAATCATCTCCTTAAAGCGGCAGATGTACTTTTTCATTCATTTATAACTTCGGCTGGGAGGGCAGCGGAGCGGCACTGATATCTAAAATGTATTGGATCGCAGTCTTACTATCTGCATTGACTTTATACGGGAGACTGTTACTACGAAATTGTTTAGATTACGACGGTAGTTATGATTATTATGAAGAGGAGAGAACGGAGTCTATTGACTACAAAGACCCGTGTAAAGCCGGTGAGTACTCTCAAGTTTACTTTCAGTTGCTCTAGCATTAAAATGCTTAATAATTTCACCTGCTTTATATCATTTACATCGATATAGGCATTAGTTTACTTATAAATATGTATTTCGCAGCGCGAATGACGTAGATCGAGCCCTAACGTCAGTCATATTACTTGTTTAGGCTGAAGTATCACGCACAATTAATTTTATCCAATAAAAGCTTTAACCATAAACAGATACGGCGGCATTGAGAATTGTATTTATCTCGGCCACAGCGATAAACTTGCGTACAACGACTTTGGAGACTGTAGTCGATTTCGCTGTTTGAAAGGCCTGAAGTGGCAGAATGTAGCTGTATTTCCATCCAGGGGATACCTGCCTTGCGTAGGACGCCTCCCTCACAGATCCTCCAGTGGACCAGTTTCGGTCCAGACATTAAACAGTTACTTCCGAGGGATCCATTAATGCGCAAAAGCACGTGCATTTTGCAGCTGCACTTCTGTATTTTGGGTCTGCACATGGCGACTGCATTGCTGCTCTTCGGCACCACCGAACGCGTGACTGAATTAAAATTTATGCGTAGGAATGCAACGTGGTCACGTGGTCCGCCGCGCATTTCTCGGGATATTTGAGGGCATCGGTGTTTTGGAAACGGTCTTGTGTTTTACGTGTGTTGTTTTTTTTTTTTTTAATGAATAAATATTCACAAATCCCATTATCATAAGACTGCTTGAAGCATTTGCTTTGCATTATAACATTGCGGCCCCATTCCCACGTTGTTGACCCTAACATTTAAAGTAGTGATGAACTACAGTGCAAAATCATGGATTGTATGGCTAAATCGTTAGAATGTCATCAAATGCGTGGTTTAGAGAAGAGATTGGGAAGTGGGTTTAAAATAATGTGAGTATATTTGAATTGGGTTTTCTGTTTTATCGGTAGGTTGTGCCACTTACTATGGCCCAATGCCAGTGATTACTCCTGGCAGACCGAAAGGGCCTCCCCTTCACACGTTAATCAGACAAGTCCTCTGTTTTACGAGTTTCACCAGTATATTATGAAGCGTAAATGCTTTCACCAGAAGCATTAAAATTAAAGCGATATCGGTGCCTCAGACTTCTTCATCCATTAAGTCTTAGTATATGAGAAAATACCGCTTTCATGTAAAAAAATATCCGACACTGTTGAAATATTTTGTGAAACAATAAGAATGTAATTCCCACATTTTAAATAAATTCCTTCTCAACAGAGACTGCAGTAATGGGTGTAAACTGTTCTTAATAAATCATCACGATATTATTGTTTTTTCTGCCGCTGTCATATAGAAAGTTGACGGTGTCTCGCATGCTGGTACTTGCCTCGGAATTTGAGAGTCTTGACCTTCCGCCTGAGCGCTTAAGTATAATACAACTTGTGAAATATTTATTGTGGTGTTAAGTGAATGGATGGATATTGGTTACTTTGCTTAAAAGGCTTGGTCTCCTGAGTTGTTTTTCAAAGTAACCAGCGACCCCCAGCTTGTCCTTATCTGTATCTTTTGTCATTTAGATGAAGGCAGATAGTTAGACATCAGCTCTGTCATCAACAGATGTCATGATATCAGACATTCCCTTCAGCTCTGTGGAATATTTATTCATTATTGGCTACTGAAGGAAGGTCAGATTTGTCCTGCTAAATATACGGATCGGCGTCATCTACAACGTCTTACAGCAGTAATTTGATATAATAAAATATATATAGTAAAAGTTTTGATGAAGTTTTTTGCTTCCTAAAACAAAAAAGCACCTACCAAGCGCCCACGGGCAGCTGTCATTTTATCATGCTGTCTAGTAAAATAGAAAAATTCAAAACAGTTGCGTAATCACAAAAGGTCCTGTTGTGCCTACTTTCAATAGGACAAGAACATTATGTAATGACAAATTTGCTATCTATGAAACATCTGCAAAAAATTGGCTTGTTCTGTTGTTTCGATGACTACAATTCTGCATGCAGATCTTGACAAATACTTGACTCTTTACCAACTGTCAAGTAAGAAAAGAATATTGGATATCGTCCAATCAGAGGCCAAGAAATGGGTGGACTCACAGTTGCATATGACATATCTTCATAATGGACCTTTATATTTGGTCTGAGGTACAAGGCTAATATGATATGCATAGATTATTTATTTTTGAGGTAGGTACGTTTATGAAGGTGCAGTTTTGTCTGTTGCATGGCTTCTTTCACCGGCTTGGATGTTTCCAGGGTTGTGCAATGTTTTTACTCTTTTTTAGCCAAGCTGCCACGTGTCTCCACGACGCTAACCACCTCACAGCCAGTCTTTTGGCCGGACGCTGTAGACCGCAACTGTTATTGCACGTCCATTTAACTGTACAATTTCAAGCCAGCTTCTCCCTCATTATCTTATCCGCGCCCGGCTTACCTCGGTGTTTGTGTTCGCTGAGCATTTGCAGCCGACACGTAAATACAAGTTAAACGCAAGTGTGTTTGTAGCTACATGTGAAGGGCGCCATAATAAATGCTCAGATGTAGCCTGTAAGCCTCGAGGAAACATCTCACGTTCTCATAAATTCACACCAGATCATTTTTGACCCAGTGCGCTGTGGAGGGGATCTCCTTACACGATATCTCCTGCAGCGTATCTCCTGGCGTCCGTTTATGTTTTTCTTTTGTGCGCGATGATATAATTTGCGGTAAGCCTTAGCCATGGTACGCCATTATTATATGCACACACCTGGAACGCTAAGCTGCCCAATTAGCGAAGAATACTGTGGACCCACCTGCCTGTTAGCAGTATACTTACTATTTACCACTTTCAACACCACATAATACTATGATTCTAGCTACGAATTATCATTTGCTAGCTTATTCTGTATTGGACTCTGTTGAGCTCATTTCAGATTTGTGAAATGTTATTATATGAACCTAAACAGATATGTATTACTTTTTCAAAAGTGGAGCCCTAAAGGTATAGGCACTGAGATTAGTGATGAATGAAAAAGTCTCTTTCTGTTGTTTTTGTCGTTAAAGTTAATGACAATATTTATAAAAGTAAAACTTTTCTTAGTATTTCGTCCGGGATCAGTAAAGTTTTTCTGATTCTGATTCTGAAGTCAACCAGTAGTCCAAAATTGACTGAATGGCTATTAACAAAAAATGCTTCATATCACATGACTTCCATCGCTTCATCCTCATTGGTTTGGTGCTAATGCAACACTTAATGCAGCGTTGGATGATGTGTGTGTGTGTGTGGGGGATTACAGTAAATGTTTCTGTTAAACTGAATGAGGTGACAGCATTCGTGTAGAGGATACTCGATCCATCTTCCATGGGTGGGTTTATTTTTCAGTTTTTTTCCCCCTTTATTTTCAGTCTGTTTAGTATTTCACAAAGGAGCCCATTTGGGACTGGGCAGGAATTCTTTACACGGCTTAATCTGTCATGAAATGTAAGATGACATCACTTTTCAGCACTATCTGAAGAAGTCTCTTTTTTTTGTACTAAGATTTTAAAAGAACGCCCAGGAATCAGGAACAAATGAAGTGTTCTTGCATGTCGTCACATTGTCGCCTCTTAGAATGTGACACATGCAGCCGTGAATGAAACTTATGAAAAATCATTTTGAAGAACAACATATTTGCTTCCTCCGTAGTGGAATCAGTATAAACGCCATTGAAGCAGACTGTTGGATCCCTGTTGTTTTCCCATTCGCCTCTTCCGTCCCGCGTTTTTACATTCCCATCAAAGTGAGCCCTTCAGAGAGATAAAGTTGAGTGACAGAGAGGATTAGGATTTAATGGGTTTATAAACATGGCGTTATCTCTTTTGCCTGATAAAGTTCCCGCTCTGGCGGGCAGCGAGGTCCCGCGCTGCCTGCAGCGGAAGGCTTGCTTACCATTTTTAACGGTCACGTAATTGACAGATCGATCGGGGTTCTCTTTGGGCGCTTTCAAGGTCCTGGTTTGAGCGATTTGAATGCTCCTTTAGGGCTGTGTCAGCGGGTAATCCTGAGTAGCTTCCTGACTGCGCAATCTGAATTTCAAACGATACCAGGTAGCACACACCTCGGCGCGAAGTAATAGATACCATCGATTTATTGGCGACGCCCAGAATCTCATTAGTACTATTCTTATTTCTCAAGAATGACCCCACTTGCGTCATTTCGCCTCGCCACGTTCCGGCATCTAGCTATTGAGCTTGTGTCACGTGTACGTGCCGCTACATAATTTGAAATGTACAGATGCAGACTTGAGCAGAGCCCCACATCCCGAGGTCTGTAAGGGAACGTGAACCGGCAGACTCCAGGGTTCACATGTAACTCCGGTGCTCACAGTGCTCACCGTCAAATCCCGGGGCTTTATAAACCATCAGAGAACCTTTAAAAAGGAGGCAATGCTGCTCAGAGTCTGTCCAGCAAATAAATTGAAATGTTTCATAAATGTGCAAAATGCAGTATCTTTCATAAGGTCATAAACATTAACCTAACGTCAAGCCAACACTCTGGATGTATGACAAACGCTCTTTTATGCGATTGTGTTTTGCGAAATACTTTATACCTTCCGAGCATTGAATTATAACTTTGGAAATGCGTTAATGCAAGAATTCCCAGCCCGCTCGTACAGGCAGATATTGGAAACATATATGGTGTGCTTTACGTAAAGATGGATTTGCAAAGGTTTGAGTGTTAAATGGCAGAAAGTGGGGTATGATTGTGAGGCCCACCCAGATCTGTTTATGGTTCTGTGAGGTATGAGGCGGCCTTGCTTGTTTTGCTGTTACATGTCGTTACCTGACGAGTGGTTTTGGTTGTGTTCATCTTGGGTAATTTGACGTCCATTTTCTTCTGAAGATGAAAGACATGGCTGGTACAATACAAAAATGCTTTTTTCTCCCATAAAAAGAATAACAACAAAATCATATTTAATAAATCTGTCTTCTGACTTTGTACTGTACAATACTTGTATTGTTTTGAGTCGATGCATATTCATAAATCATAGGGTCATTCTATGTTGCATTGAGTGAGATCGAGTGTCAGTATAGTTTTATCATATTAAGTTTCCATCTATATTCTTGCAATGGATGAATTGTTTACTTCTGTAGACTCACTGTGATTATTGGCCTAAGGAAAATACAAACCTACGCAGTGTTTTTGTTGATCAGTTGAAACCTACGTAACTTCATTTTTGGTGAGATTACTGCCAAAACAGACAGTAAAAGGACATTAAACATGTGCAGCTTTATGAAAGATAAGAATCTGTAGACACCAATTTCTGAACGATTATTTTTTTTAGGTGGTAATATTCCAGGAATGTTAACGACCTTATATTTTAAGAGTTAACCCAATTCGATCTCGTAATCATGTCACATGGATCGTTAACAGTTCACAGGAATTAGGAAAACAAATTACTTACCTTCTGTTACTTTTACACCTTTTGTTTTGCATAATAGTGTTATTATGTAACATAATGCAATTTACCCAATAATAAGCAAAGAATGATTGATTAAGAGTCCATTTTAAATTATATACCTCTTTGGTGGCAGACATAGGAAAAAAAAACCTCATTTGGGGCGAGTTCTTTTCTAAAAGCTTTCCAGACGTTCCAAACGGTGCAGAAAAGAGTACATTTGCCATGCTTTTGTTCTCACAGTGCGATTGCTAAAAACGTGCAGGATTAAGGGTGACCCCACTCATCGCCCTCTTGCTCTGAGGATTACAGAGGAGGGTCTAAGCCACTAAACCAGACTGTGGACTATATGTTGACACAAAAAAGAAAATCACAGAAAACCTGCCTGAGATGTCATTTTGTCTGTAATTGCACCCCCCCCCCCCACCATGCACACACTCACACACACACACACACACACACACACACACAATTGTTATGTCCATTTCTATGGGCAAATCCCAACACGATGACCCTTAACCCCTACCCAGCCCTAACCCTAACCCTAACCCCTACCTAGCCCTAACCCTAACCCCTACCCAGTCCTAACCTTAACCACAAGTAACCAAAGAAACACAAGACTTTTGGCATTTAGTTTTTTGATTACAGTCACAGATTTTTATAAAATTGAGCTTCTCCTTGCGGGAAACACAGACACACACACAAATACACACACACACATATATATATAGAGAACTCGACAGTAAGACGAAGCCTGAAGATCAGCAATGAAAGTCGTAAGCTTTGCTGGAACGTGCAACATGTTATGAAGAAATGAAGAAGATTGTGAATTTCCCTTAGAAAATATCAGGTACAAGATAGCAACCCTGTGCATGCTTTATAAAATGACGCACCTTCAGGGGAGGTGCTCAAATAAAATCTGAAACTCAACAGACTGATGTCACTAGTTATCAAAAAACAAACATCATCATGCTACCACGAGGTTGCCTGACGCTATACAGGAACATCGTATCAGCTCTTTAACGCCAATAAATGTCATGGCTTTAGTTTTTCACATTTTTGAACCACTTGCAGTTTCCAAATCCGCAATCGCCAAGCCGGTTCAATAGTCTGAAGGCGCAAATAAAATGTTTCACATTAGTCAATGTCATCAGGAACCATAAATCACTCCATCACTGTCCAGTTTAGGTCAATGGGAACCACTTAGCTAATGTAATGTTGATTAAACTGGTCTGTGATTGAAGGCATCCAATGCAAACTGGGAGTTGACGACGCATTTCCCATTACAACTCATAGGTGAGCTACTGAGATGGAGTGATGGATTTTAGAGATCTTACATCCCTACGCTCAACAGAGTCAGGGAACTCTGAAGCAGGAGCAGGACTTTGCTCTGGAGCTACCATACAGATGTGGCCCAGATTTAGCTAAATATCTGTAGGCTGCTAACCACATTGCCTTCTTAAGCTCACTGCGTTCCAGCACTCACTGGTGAAAAATGGTGGGGTTCGATTTAATTAGGTCCTTCTGGAAGGACAAGATCTTTGCAAACTCAGTAACAATTCGATAGGATGTGGCAGCCGTCGCAATACATATCTGGAATTCACACAGGGCTTGAAATGTTAGAATTGACTCCCCTCCCCTGTCCTCACCCAGCAGAACCAAATATTCAATATTCCTCACCGTTTCATTCATGTGCTGTGGTAAAAACACAGTAATGAAACACTTTCAGGAATTAAAGCTTGTTTTTTAGTAGCTGTTATGTCGTTAGAAAGGACATCGGCTGAAATCACACGTGTGCAACACTCGCGTTGGTCTTCAGGCCTACGCTGAAATATTGTATATATACAAATACCATGTTTTGCTGTGCCGGTGCAAATTTAGAGTGTATTTCTTCAGGAATTCTAGAACTCAGGTGGTGTGTTAATATATGCATTCATAAGGACCTGTGTGCTCTTACAGTTAATAGAGTTTGCTCGGTGAGGTCACACTGTGTGATTTTCTTTCGGCGTATGTTTGGGTCTGTGAGGTACTTTGTAGGACTATATAGAGAGGGTGAACTTGTGGAGTCTCACGCTGAATGGATGTATACAGGAGCATTAGCAGGAAAATATAAGATTCCAGCGGTTAGGGTTTGAGAACACAGAGGTCGTTGACTTCAGGAAGCATTTGGAACATAAAATTAACTTGGCTGGCACACAGGAGGACGAACATAAGGATATCTAGTGTCCAGCCCCTAAATTCAGTCTCAGGAGAGAAGAATTTGGTGAAATATTTAATCCATGACCTACATGTTAAGGACGAGAGGCCTGGTGCAGCCATTAGCGTGTAACGTTTCCTGGCTATCGAAGCTGACCACTGCCACGGGAGTCATTTACGACTAATGGAGATGGTGCTGATTGGTGCAGCCATTAGCGTGTAACGCTTCCTGGCTATCGAAGCTGACCACTGCCACGCGAGTTATTTATGACTAATGGAGATGGTGCTGATTGGTGCAGCCATTAGCGTGTAACGCTTCCTGGCTATCGAAGCTGACCACTGCCAC
>JAODKE010000055.1:380409-392759 GCA_026779605.1 Mormyrus hasselquistii
GCGAGTCATTTATGACTAATGGAGATGGCGCTCATTGATGTCTGGGAAATACGGGGTGTCTCGTTAGGTGTGCGTGCAGGTTTCGTCACCATACCTTAAGAAGGACATTGCTGCCTTAGAAAACGTGCAACGGAGGGCTACGAGAATGATTCCTGGTCTTAGAGGAATGTCTTATGAGGAGAGGTTAGCTGAGCTAAATCTGTTCAGCCTCGGGCAAAGGAGACCATTATCCAGGTATATAAGATTCTAACAGGTCTGGATGCTGTTCAGCCAAATGGCTATTTCAATGTTAGTTTAAATAGTAGAACTCGTGGCCATAAGTGGAAATTAGCAGGAGAACATTTTAAAACAAATTTGTGGAAGCACTTCTTTACACAGCATGTAGTTAGAGTATGGAATAGTCTTCCTGCTAGTGTAGCGGAAGCTAAAATCCTGGGTTCCTTTAAATCAGAGCTAGATAAGATTTTAACAACTCTGAGCTATTAGTTAAGTTCTCCCCAAAGGAGCTTGATGGGCCGAATGGCCTCCTCTCGTTTGTAAATTTCTTATGTTCTTATCTAGGCCCAGTTACCTGGCTTCGCCCAGTCTTATATCCACAGAACGTTGTTTATATGCTGTTTGGCATAAATTTTAGACTTTCAGCTTTTGGATATTTGATAACATGTCGAAAGACTTGAGCAAGACTGCAGATGTTTTGAGTGCCGGTGAATTTGAATGAGTTAGATTTAAAGCTTTGTGCTCGACTCCAGCAGGGATCGTGCACTTTATGAAGTGTCTTGCGGCTCTGTTTTTCTACGAACGACTGAGATCGGTAATAATCTGTAAAAATCTGAAATTTATTTTGGAGGGAAAATTGTCTGGTGACACACTGTGGCACAAGCTTTTGTTGATATCGACCGTGCGAGAGCACTATCAACTCGCTAAGGATTTACAGGCAGTTTTACTTTCTCTCTTCTTATTCACTTGGGACTGAAATCACGAGCTTGTGTTTAGTTATTTGATGTGCTTGTGAAGCGTAGTACAAACAGGGCTCCGTGGAAACGCCGAGGGTCAGGTAGTCCCGTGAATGTTATTGTTTGCGAAAACGTTATGGGGGTATTTGGCCGGCTGCTAATCTGATACTATCTCGTCTTCTATTAAAGAGCAGAATGCACATTTCCAACCTTTGTAATCTAATTTCCCGGCTTGTATTCAGCTTCGGTCCATGCCAAGCTCCTTGGGGTTTGTCCTGAACCTCACCACTCTCTCAGTTATCTCTTCCTGGTAGGTCTGCATCCTGCCACTTAGCTGGGAATGTCACACATTCTCGCTCATTCATGCTTCCTACAAATAACTGTTTTCATAACTGTGTACGCGAAGCAAAACAAATGCCAGGGGAGAGGGCTTCAGTCTGCACGGTTATTTCCTAAACATGACAGTGTGAAACTCTGCCATTTAATAGAAAAAGTGACTTAACACACGCCTCTGAATTTTGATAAAAGGCAACGACCTGATTCATAAAGGTTTACTTCATTAAGTTAAAACATAGTGCGGCTTGAATGGTTATACTAAATGTATAGCACCGTGCGAAAGTCTTAGGCAAAGAAAATGTTTCGAGCTACTTATCTTGGAAGAAAGTGTATTTTCTAAGGAAAAATACACATGCAAATTAACAGCAAAAAAATTCTGCTGTTCTCCAAAACGTCACTGATATCTTCTTGGATGGTGAGATGAACGCTGCTCTGGATCCCAAACCTCAGCCATTCCTGGTATTTCTTAAATTTCACGGCCAGCTCAATTAATTAACTAACTTAATTGGTTAAATAACTCAATGAGGTTTTGATTAGCCGAACAATGTTTACTAGCGGTTGAGTCATAAAAGATGTGGTTGTATTGCACAGTTGCTGCAAATCCTGGGGTGACATTAGGTGAGGTTTTAAAATGGCGAAGCTGACATGCTATAACCAGAAGCGTCATAGTTATACACCAACATGAGGATCGTTTAGACATAGATTGTAAGAAATTATCTATACAGATTTCTGTGACTGCCTGACTGTGAAGACCTGTGTCCAGTTCTCTATAAGTGCAAGACTGTTGAAAGTAAACCATTAAACGGCATGAACTCTCACTAACAGACCTGGGGTCCACTGGGGAAAGTTAAAAACCAGCTTATTTCCTGGTAGAAACGTATTGTTGAATGACACACATTAGTTGTGAACTGCTCTAAAGCGTGAATCTAGTATTTTATCCGCTTGCCACTGAGTATTATACAAGCTGAAGTATTTGGATGTATAATGGCAGAATTAAAACATTAGAGTTGTGGTAAAACTTACATTTCTTAATGGGGAAAAGAACAATTTTGTGCGCAAGTCACATAAAAATGTAAAGGACAGTACTACTCTGTATTGTATTTTCATTCTTTACCATAAATCACCTTCTTACAATGGTATTTATTTTACAGCACAAGGACTGTGTGATAGTATTTTTGTTTGTCTAACAGCATCACTTTCCAATGGGAAAATATTATTTTAACAAGTGTCTCCATAGCTTAAAATGTAATAAGCTTGGTAATAATACATATTCACATATTACTTTTTGACTGCATCGAGTGCTTGGAAGAACTGAAGTAAAAATAGGGAAAAAAGTGACACTTTGACCAATTTGGAGTGAATATAAGTTTTATTCATAGTTTGATGTTGTTTTTATTTAAAAAAAGTCCTGAAATTTGTCCTTTAAATATACATTGGTAGTACTTGAATATTTCACCTCAGAAAGGTCTTGGACTGTGGCCCTAGATATATAAAACAAAACGAAGTCACATTATCAATGTATTATATCAAACAGGATTTTCCAGGAGCAGAGCGGCTTGACAGGGCGCTTCCGAGATATTATCCGAAATTCCAAGCTCAGCAAGAAAGTCGCAAAAGGGAATGTTTGTTTTGGACTCTGCCGACGACCCGAGGGTCCGTGGCTCAGCGCCGCTGTCACGTCCTCTGATAGCACATTTGAATTATTAAGCAATCATTGGCCACACGAGCGACGGTCCAGTCGGAATGAACGGGGCGTCAGAGGTGCGCTCTGCGGCGTCCTGTGCTGAGTGAATCGTAACAAGAATACTCAAGGTGTGCTTTCGCGAAATAAGGAATAGATGTGTGTAAATCTCTGCGATGGGATGGCTCCCTATTGTGGGTTATTCCCTACCTGGTACCCGCAGCTGCTGGGATAAAGCTCCAACCCCCCCGTGACTCTCAATAGGACAATTGGTAACAGAAAATGGATGGATGGCTTTTTGTTAATCTTCTGTAACATCTGTGTCTGAATCCTTATTACATTGGAACACTGGGATATCAGTAATGCTGACTTTCTTGAAAATATGTTGGAAAGCCTGCAGAGAAAATGACGATAAAAAACCTCTAAAAAAAATGTACATAACAGTTGAAGCAGAGCGAACTGGGCCAGAACCACACCGGCAGGTCCGACCTCCGCTCACCTGCTGATTGTTGTACATCCAAGTGAACTCTTGCGCTTAGGTGGGTCGGCGGGGAGCCAGCCGACCCTGGACCTGTCTTTATTCTCCTTTAGCCCAAACGAAGAGATTTTTGGTCTTCTTCCCCACGACGTTCTGGCATTTTTCTGCTTGCACAATAAAATGTCGGGCATTTTATGTTTTTTCACATATATGTGAAGCGATACATGTTGAAAAGGGCTTTTTATAAAAATGAATCGATTTCAACGACACTAAATTCTCCACCTTAACGTGACTTTAAGCCCATTTCTGTGGCAACGAGGTGGAAAATGTTACATAATATGCCCTCGAAGAGGGACTAATGCCTTAGAGCAAGACGTCAGTCCGGCATCATGGGATCTCTGTCCGCCTGCAGAGCCGTGGCCCGGTGCCACACAGCCGCCATCCGCCGGGGCCCTCCACCATCGTCAGACCCTCCTAGCATTTTGTCACAGGGCATTTAACTCCCGATGTGAGGCCCCTGTGTTTCCCCCCCCAGCTCACCGTGCGCCTGCCAGACTAGATAATTACCCCCAGACGTCTCAGTTACAATATTAATTGTATTCTGAGTAGAGATTAATTTCTCCCTTTGCTCATCAAACTCTCTGCTTCTGCAAGGGAAACTCCAGGAAAGCATTTATATGTTATATTAAAATTAACTTTCTGTACCAAAATCAAAAAAAAAACTCCATTTTGTGATATTAGACAGATAGATAAATAGATGGATACTGTAGATAGATAGATAGATAGATAGATAGATAATTTATTATTCCTGAAGGACATTGAAAGTATATAATTAGAGCTGAGGAAGGTTTTTTCTTTAATTATGTCTCCAGTTCATTTATAACCTTCTTCACTTTAGTGAGTCTGCCCTTTCTCCTCTGGCCTGTCACCAGCAACATGTTGGTTCTCTGAAGTTCCACTGACTGGATCTTTTTCTTTGTTTGTTTATGGCATCATCCTCTATAACCTCTAGACGCCGTGAAAATCCAGTTTAAAAGTTTTGAAAATAATAATTTTGAAAGTTGTCTTGGCTCGGTCTCATCCACAATACCAAGAAGATCGATGCTTTTCATTTTTGTGGGAACACCTACTGATCTTGAGAAAATCTGGCTGAGAAGAAGCTGAAGGTTGTGGTGGGTTTGGCTGGGGGGGGTGACAGTCCATCACGGCGTGTTTGTCCAACAGCTGAGCCGCGTCCCCCCCGAGGGTGTGCACACTCTGCCTGCCAAAACGCAAATAATACACCGTGACTTCAGCAACGCCTGGCGCCGAAGTTCGGGATCTGACTTCAGCAACGCCTGGCGCCGAAGAGCGGGATCTGACTTCAGCAACGCCTGGCGCCGAAGTTCGGGATCTGACTTCAGCAACACCTGGCGCCGAAGAACGGGATCAGTCCACTGCTCTCTGTGGCCTTTAGCGAAATTTATATTACCTGGGTGCTTCAGAATAATTCAAAACAAAATCAACAAGATATCATTTTGTTATCGCGGTGATCTGATGACTTCAGGTGCCCATGGAATCAATGTTTTTGTTGTACACGTCCCTGTTAATTTAATATTTGTGCCATAACGCTGCACACATGTCTTTGTGGGAGTGTTTTAAATAGACCTCTCGTCTTGCCCCACACTGGAAGGCTGTCAAGAAATAGCACTCATTCTTTTTTATGTGCATGATTCATGTTTGGGGTGCAGTCAGATTGTCAGGGAGCGTGACACTGGCGAACAGTGAGGCACAGTGATGGCAGCCAGTGGAGGCATCTCTGGGGAGCCCAGCTAGCTTCTGAAGCATGTGCTACCTACCAACGTACAAGCTAGCTACACAGAGCGCTAGGTACCAGCACGCTAGCTACCAACGCACAAGCTACACAGAGCGCTAGGTACCAGCACGCTAGCTACCAACGCACAAGCTACACATGGCGCTAGCTATCAACACACATGCTAGGTACCAATATGCTAGCTACCAACGCACTAGCTTCCAATGTGCATGCTAGCTACTTTTGCATTAGCAAAAACAACGGTTTGTATTTCTTGTGGCACCTCTCCCCCTCCCCCTCCATGACATCAAATTTTGTGGCTTCATATGGTCAGAGGGTCAGTTTGGGACAAAGAGGCAGGCTGAACTGAAGCCAAATTCCAAAATTTCTGCCTGGGGCATAAATTCAGCAACGCAGGTGATCTTTGAAAATAACACGTGTCAGATTTACAGCCGACAGTTTGTGACACGGAAAGTAAACAGTGCAAATGTGTTCTCTATCATGTTAATTAGGTAATGTATAGTTGAAAAGGGGGTATATTTACAACCGTCCAGCTTTGTGGCAGAACTTAAGTTACACACCACCTGTTACCAGAATTTACCATCTGCTATATATTTTATTTTTTTTAAAAAAGCAAGATTCAAGCTGTTATGTTATGGGGAGTTTTAGCTGCAGTACTCTAAATTCACAGACAGAAGCCTTGGTCGCTTAAAAGCAAACTTCAAGTAATTGAAATGCAACCACCTGAAGTTTACAGGTGAGATGTGAATGTCTATAAAAGAATCGTTCCATCACATTTTATATAATTCCGGTTTGCCGTTGTTATGTCTCACACACAAGGGTGGCCATGTTTTAATTTGGACATAGCTAAATTGTAGCTTTGTTTGGGGTGAACCAGGAGAAGCGGATCGAAGTCAGATGGATATTATCCATTGTGTTATGTGGCAGCCAACACTAACTAACACGTATTTTTCAACTTCTGGCATTTGTGTGACACTCCGACAATATAAACTGTAATTCCGTGAATCTGTAGTAAGATATTTTATAAGGCATTAAGTTCTTTGATCAACTACTATTTCTATCAGTCTGTCTGATACAGAGCAGATTCTTTGTGGAATAAATCACTGTACAATCTATCCAGGCTGCAGGTCTCATGGGAATGAATGAACTGCTCAAAACTGCATTTATGATAAAAAGCAAAACAAAGAAAAATCTTCTGGAAAAGTAGGTGCCCTGGAAGGTACAGTTACAAGGGATAGAAATTGTGTTTCTGGCATTAAAAAAAGTCTTGCATACCTCCAGAGTCCAACAGGATTGTTAATTTTGTCGAGGTAAAGCGCATTAATTTCATATGACAAGATAAAGCAGGTTCCAAAAGTGTGAGGAGAATCAGACTAGCTCCTGTGTCGTACGGACAGGATTCTCCAATATTTCCTGAATCCTTTGAGACTCAATAAACCCTAAAAACAGCGAGTAATCACCTTAAACTTGCAGAATAATGTGCAATCAATCTTTGAGCTTATGCTCACAACCAACAGAAGACTAGTGATGGTCCAAAGCACTGTGTCGAAGTTAGCGGTTAACAATCCAGTTAACGGTTAGTAAACCAGTTAGCGGTTAGCAATCCAGTTAGCGGTTAGCAATCCAGTTAGTGGTTAGTGGTCCAGTTAGCGGTTCGGTTTATTTATGGAAGCATTTGATGCTTTTAAAGCTCAAGTCAGCAGGAATAGTCGTGCCCCTGGATCAATCTCCTTATGGGATGCATGCCGCATTAAGCTTGTGAACTGCTGCACCCCTGCAGATTGCGAATCTATTTATATAACAATGCGTTTACTAAAAAGCCAAATCAATGGGCCGCCTGACACTAGAGAATGCATCAGTCGCTTGAGGGTAGGTTCCTTAAAAACACGCTTTATTGTCCTCTGAGGGAAAACTTCAATATACCTCTAAAGTCCGGTATGTAAAATCGGTAAAATATTATTGCCTTTATCTTTTAGATGCAGGTGACGTGAGAGTTTTGTTCTTTAACGTCGTGCATTTAAGAAATGGTTGGAATTAGGGGTGCAGTTGGGGCTTGGAATCCCTGGCAGATTCCGGGGGCCCAGCAATTTACTGGGGCCTTTGAAGATGTTAAATTGGTGGGTGGCCGGGTGGGGGGGCAAGGTGACATTTTGCCAGGGACTCCAGAATATCTAGCTGCACCTCTGGTGAGAACATATCTTGTGAATGACCTGTACTTGTTGTCTTCACTGGTCACTTTGGTAGATACATCTGCTCATTAGTATCAACAGCCTGCCCCTGCAAACGGAGAATCCTTTGGCTGCATTTCAATACATATACAGAGGGGATCAAGAGGTTCAGTTACTGTTAGACAGAGCTTCAGAATGGCCGACATGTGTGATCTGAGCGATTTAGCGTGCTGTGATTACTGGTGCCAGATGTGGTGATCCATGGAGCTTACAGAGGATGGTCTGATATGCAAAAACATTCCAGTTAATGGCACTACAGAAGATGAAAACAAGAGAAAAACTATAAGCGTTGAAATGTCATGGTCCAAACTCCATGAAGGAGGTCTCCAGCACCTCATTGAATCCATTGATTGAAGGATTCAAGCCAATTGAGGTCTTATTTATTGTGTCATGTATATTTTTGCATGTTAATTGCTGTTTTATTTAGATTGTCTCTCCAAACACTAAGATTACTATTGATGATAGCCTTTGTGTAGCGTGCTATGAGTGCGGTATTTTTTAGCGCAGTTTGATGCAGTTAATGTATGTAGCTTATTGAATTGGATTGGTTTTATTACATATTGTGTTTAAAACGATGCTGTGAAATATTGTTCTGAGGTCACTAAGTCCTTTGCAGCTTCACATCTGCTACCAGAATCAGCGCTTCAAGGCTGTTTCTGCAGTGAACTGGCGAACTGCTTTTTTGTAGGTTCTCTTCTCAAGGACTTAATGATGGATAATTATGACGGGTTTGGGAACTAAAGTTGGTCAATTTCCTTTACAGCTGTCTTTTGGGGAGACATTGCATTAGATGAAGAAGATTTAAGAATGTTTCAGGTCGACAGAACGATAGACCTCACACAGCATACACACTCAAGACACACGTCAGGTAAGCTCAAGTCGCCCTCTGGAAACGCTTCATTCGCTTTTCTGTAACTTTTTATTTATTTATTTAAACAAGCTAAAAAACATTGTGCAATGATAAATAGGGCCACCAGCTGATACCTGAATTTGGAAGTAGGAGTCAAATATGGTGCATATTATCGGAAAAAAAAAATTTGAGTACAAGAACAGTGCTTGGCAATTTGTAGCTTAATATTATAGCTGAAACCCTTTGTCTAAGTCTCTGGAAATTATTATTGAGATTTTTTAATATGATTACTTAGTAGACTGTGCCATTTCCACTGGTGCGATATAAAAATAGGAATAATTTAGCGTAGCACTTAATGATCACATGTGTACCACAGATATTTTACAGACTGTTTAGTTTATAGAAAGTGTTAATTGCGGCCATGTTTAACTGGATATGTGAGACACCAACGAGGGGTGAGTCAGCTTTCTGGGCGAGGTGAGCCAAGGGGGGGCCACACGCACATACACACACACACACACACACACACACACACGGGTAGGGTAAACATATCCTTATGGGGACCGCTCATTCATTACAATGGAAAAATGCTAACGCTAACTATGACAACCTTAAACCCCTACCCAGCCCTAACCATAACCATAAGTAACCAAGTGAAATACAGGAGCTTTTGCATTTTTAGTTTTTTCATAGCAGTCACCGATTTTTATAAAATAGAGTTTTCCCTTATGGGGACCAGGAAACCAGTCTCCATAAGGGAAAAAAAACGGATATTTATCACGTTATGGGACATTGTGTCCCCATAAGGATAGGTAAACCTGCTTGCACACACACACACACACACACACACACACGCTTGTAGACCCCTTCTCATTACACCTAGCCTACGGGGTTGTGTGGGCGTACATGTGTCTTTGTGTGTGTGTGTGTGTGTGTGTGTGCGTGTTCCCTGGCTTCCTGTCGGCTTCAACATTCCGTTCCTTCAGAGGAAAAGGATGACAAAAAAAAGGAAAAAGAGGAGTCACTGGCCGTCCTCCAAGGAGCCGCGCTAGACATCAATAAATGGGAAATGCAGTATTTCACACCTCAGTTACTAGCTGACTCAGCCTGGCACAGCTCCAACCGTCAATAACGGACCGTCCGAACCCTGCAGCTCTCACACCAAAGTTCCCCCCAGAAGCCGGGAGCGAGGCGACGCCGGGGGAACGGGAGTGTGGCAAAGCTGGGCACCAATTTTACCGGCAACTCCTGCCGAGGCACAGGCAACGGGATAATTAGCAGTTTCGCCTGTGCCGCTGCAGATTAAATGAGCGACACGGATAATGACTCGTTCCGATGAACACTGACTTTCGGTCCACCTTAAATTGCTATGGGCTGACATGAAACGTGAGACCGGCAATTGCTGGGCTCCCCTTCATGCCCACGCGTGCACAAAGGCAGCGAGTTAAACGATCATGTATGCTGGTGTCTTTTCAGGTGGTTTCGGTGAGCATGACATCATGAAGAAGAAAGGATCACTATATATGCTTTTAGACAGGATACGGAGGCTCGCGTTGGGTGCGTATAACATTTTATTACAGATTTTACTTGAAGAATTTTAAAATTCTCCTGAATAAACAGTATGAAATAAATAAAATGAATTTTTAGAATTTTTTATATATATTTCTTACTGGTTTTTTTTATTAGATCGACAAGTAGTTGCAATATAATCAGTTATGTATCAGACATATAAGACCAAACTTAGCAGGAATAATATTCATTCAGACACTTTCACATAGGAAATTTAAGTGAATTAACACGAAACCTGCGAACATTAGTATTTATAAATGCAGTATCTATTCAGTTGAGAATCATCTTGCACCTGTGCCCACATTAAAGCCATTAAAGAACTATTTCCTTTGACACTTAAAGCGCCTCTCCATCCCTTTTCAGACAACGGCCAGAAAAACAGAAGCCGAGAAGCTGGGAGCCTGAAATCCTCAGGGCGGGAGCTGAGGGGCAGAGTCCCACGGGCGGCCACCTCCAGGGCCGAGCGCATCTGGCCTGGGGGCGTCATCCCCTATGCGATCGGGGGCAATTTCACCGGTGGGGGCAGCCTAAAGCTATAACGTGCTCAACTCCACCCCTATCTACTACTAAAGTCCCCCCCCCCCCCCACACAAATCCTCCCCTCCTTGTCACTCTTCTGCTTGCTTGCTGAATACTGCCTGGGCTGGAGAGCGCAATGCTAGGATCTCCTCACAGCAAGACGCAGAGGTCCAGAGGCCAGTTACTGTAGTCCCGTGTTGAAGACCTGACGAGACACATATCAGCAGGCCTGCTGTGCAGTATATCCCAGGCCCGTGACAAAATTACATCAACTGGGCCTCATGACACACAGCCCCTCCCACCCGGGCCCTCTCCTGTCCCTCCACCGCACCCAGAATCACTTCATCAGTCATCTACCTAAGACAGTGGACCAGAGTGTCAGTGTTTTGGTGGGGGGGTATTCCTTTCGGGTAAGAGGCCCACAATGCACTACTTCATGCCTGTTGAACCGGTGACTCCCCATTAGCGCGCTGTGTGAATGTGTCCGCCATTCTTTAGCGGTATCCGCGAGTCATAAGTAGCACAGCCAGGGTGATTTTAAGAGCCCCCTCCCCCCCGCAGAAGGCCAGGCACCACATGACTCTCTGGCTTCGGAATCCTGTGGCTGACAGAGCACTGTTATGCTGCGTTCTGTGTCCCTGGGAAGTCGGAGCTGGGAATCTCGTCACACCCAAGTTAACTGTGTTCCAGTATAAGAAGTCAGAAAGGCATTTAGCCGATTTAGTGAGCAGGTGCTAATAAGCAGTGTGTGACTATAGCTTTAACTTCTGATGATGAAGGGGGCAGCCATCTTGAATTCTGAGGTCGGGGTTGCAGAGGTCCGTCCGGCCTTCCTAATTGGAATTGCGACTTAAGGGGGCATTCCAGTTGAAATTTTAGACTAGGAGCTCGAAAATCCCGAGTTCCGAGTTCCGATGGAACGCAGAATTACGGTCGGGTCCAGGGGCTGATTAATGGATAGGCTATCCTAGGGTATAGCCTGGGGTTTCTGCAAACATCACCCCCCCCCCCTCCCATACTTTGGCGCAGTCAGTTAAATTAGTAACACCTGAGTGTCCATGCTGATGTCAGCTTAGGGCCCCCCAGATAACTTAATCTGCCTCTGCTTGGGCCCTTAATAAGGGAAAACTGTGACAATAGAGCTATTGTACATAACTGCAAGTACAACGTAATCGAGAGGATGGCGAATGGTTTACTTTGTGCTTAATTAGTGCATTAAATCTGTCTACAGGCTGCCTATCAAAGCAACAATATAAATTAACAACAAAACATCATTAACTTGCTGCCTTTGCTTAACTTGCTGTTGTTTTTGCAAATGTGTAATTAACAACCTTGTCATACGAGCCTTTCTAATGACTTCAGCGCAGGGCAGATGTGGACTAGGTGATAACTTTAGCTTTCTTTGTCCAAATGTAGAAACAAACCTTTAATATTTGAAGTGAGACCAGACTGCACATTAACATTCTTTAGCTGTAACAAAAGAGTTCAGCCATTTTTAGTGCATCCTGTAAATAAATAAAGATATCCGTAAATAGGAAAATTCTGTCAAGGCATGCAATGTCCATGGCGGGAATTCCTCTGTGACAGCGGCGCGTGAACAATGAGCGAGCGCGCGCCAGAGAATCCCATTAGCTGGCCATCGATCGTTTTTCACCCGGCGGACTGTGTTTCCGGAAGGTTCTGACGTGCGCTGTGACCCCCGCAGGTACCCAGCGCGCCATGTTCAAGCAGGCAATGAGGCACTGGGAGAAGCAGACGTGCGTCACGTTCATCGAGAGGACGGACGAGGAGAGCTACATTATCTTCACGTACAGGCCTTGTGGGTAAGCCGGGGTGGGGGGGGGGGGGGGGGGGGGTTCTCCTGGCAATGTCGTTAAAAAAGCGGGGGTAATTTGGTTTTAAAGGAGGCCCCTCCCCTGCGGA
>JAODKE010000055.1:404117-421119 GCA_026779605.1 Mormyrus hasselquistii
AATGCTGCTGTAGATGTGGCGTCGCATATTTGCATTTCTCTGAGCGCTGCATTTTTCGGACAGCCGGCAGAAAGGCCTCTGGCGTGCCTGGGATTTGCAGGTGCATTGTGGGTATTGGCAGCCCGAGTTCTGCGTTCCCAATAGCAGGCTTTTAGGCATATTATACATGCACAGGCCTCAGCTGAAACCGCAACTTTGCTGTGTCCATCCATCCATCCATCCATCCATCCATCCATCCATCCATCCATCCATCCATCCAACCAGTTATTTAGAACAGGGTTGCAATGAGCCCACAGCCTATGCCAGGACACTGGGCACAGAGCAGAGGACACCTGAATGCAGGAGAGGCAGGGGGTGCTGCTGTAGGGGCCCCATGAAAGCATATTATTTTGGGACCCCAACCCAGACCAATACAGTTATGTTCCAAGTTTTTAAGGTCCCTGTCACTCACCCTTGGAATCGCCCTAAATGTTCCCTCCCTTCATGGTCCCCCTGAATACAGGATGCCAGTCCACCCTAGGGGAATATTCTTAATGTATCCAGGCTTAATATTAACACATGTTCTTATGCTATTTGCAGTGAGTTAGCATCAATTTGGGTAATATCCCAAAATTAAACTAACAGTGGGGTCTTTGGCAGCCGCATACGGCGTGAGGCTGTGATCGTTTCTGTCAAATTAAAGCAAAGTTAAATGCCTTTGCAGGAGGACAGCATGTGTAAACAGAGAACGACTGGGCCAGAGAGGTCCAGAGTGAAATCCAGCTATTTCACACAAAAAGCCCCAGGATAATTCCATCTCTTACATAAGCGTGTTGCTTAACAGATAAGCAATAAAATACAGCTCTAGTGCAACAATGATGCTGTAACAGTAATGAAGGAGATACTGACAGGATACACATTATGTAACAATTGTGAGAATGCAGGAATGCTAAGTGTGTTATCCTCTCTTTTTTCAGGTAGTATTGTTAAGCAATATTATTTTTTCAGGTATAGTATAATAATATTGTTTCAGGTATTGTTGTGTAGTAAGATTATTGCTTCAGGTGCTGTTGTATATTAATATTTCACCATTATTCTGACTTTTTTTTCACCAAAATCATTTCATATGCACTTGTGGCAATTAAGGACATAGCTAGGAATTCTGGGCCCCCCTGATAAAGTGTCCCCCCCCCCTCCCAGCAATTTTATATTTTTATATATTTTACCTATTCTGGGGCCCCTGTAAACCTTCGGGCCTTCTGAGTCTGCCAGGGTATCCATGCCCCTACCATACCCCCTGATTACATTACTCTCGTATTTTCTAGATCATTCTGAACTTCACCACAATGGACCTGTATAAAAGCAGCTTGTGCTGGTATGACTACATCGAAGTCCGAGACGGATTCTGGAGGAAAGCTCCGCTTCTCGGTAAGACTTGTCATGCCAATAGCACCAGAGTTTCCGTAATGATGCGTTCCGGATCTTTCTGTGTGAACCGGAGACCGAAGACGATGTTTTTTTCCACGCCACATTAGTTTTGCTTGGCCTAGCATAAACATTTCATGCTCACTCTCGCTGTAATAACAGTAGATCCGCTCCAAACGGCAGTCATTATTCGGGTGGGATTCAGCTCGTCTGCTTTGCAGGCAGGTTCTGTGGCGACAAGGTGCCTGAGGTTCTGGTGTCCACCGAGAGCCGGATGTGGATCGAGTTTCGCAGCAGCAGTAACTGGGTGGGGAGGGGATTTGCCGCCGCGTACGAAGGTAAACCTCTCTTTACACCCTGTCGTGTCTTACAGAAACAGCGCAAGTCGTGATTTCAAACATGTAAACCGCATCAATCGCCTCCTCATCGTCTCGTGCCTTTATATAAGCTATCCTCCTTTTACAGTGCAGAGCCACTGGCTTATTTTGACGAGGTTTTTCTGTCAGATGGACTGGCTGAGTTAATTCTGGCCCTGAGACTGCTGCTATTTTAAATCCGTCTTCCCCCATATCAGCCATCTGCGGAGGTGAGATCAACAAAGACGCCGGTCAGATCCAGTCACCCAACTACCCCGACGACTACAGGCCGACCAAGGAGTGCATCTGGAAGATAACGGTTTCTGAGAACTACAACGTGGGCTTGATCTTTCAGGCATTCGAGGTGATTTCTTTGGACGCCTCGCTTTCAAAGGGATGCGGGTGCTGGAGGAAAGAGTTATCATCAGACGATCACGACTGAGACGCATCAGACGTTGCCTTTTGAAATTATGCCATGACACTCCAACATTCTTACGTATTTATGCACAAAAGAATTGAAAAGATTCACTCATTTATGACAGGGGGGTATGAAGATGCTGTAGGCGTGTCTAGAAATATTTCAGGAAGGTCTCAGGTTAGATTTCTTAAATGGCTAAATTTTTGCTGTGTCTGGAAGACTGAAAGGTCAAAGCAAGACCTTGGTCTTAAAAAAAACACACACACACGCACGCACACAATGGATTTCCGCAGGAGTTGCCATTGACGACCACCAATAAACATGATATATTTTCCCCATTTTCCCTGAATGCAGAGTTCAAAGTAACTAGGACCTCTCTGAGTGGCAAAAGCAATAAATAAACTCAGTGGAAGCACTTTCTGTGAGTTATTGCCTGTTTAATTAACTTTAAAGAATCATGGCATTTCTCAGGGAAGTGTCAAATAGATTACGGTGTAAATACGAGCCGTATATCCACCGTCTCGGAGGAAATTATGGGTCAAATATTGTCAAGTAATAACAATATAGTTGTCAAGTAATAACAATAATGTAAAAGATAACGATCGGCCTGTTTAGCACGTCGGGATTGGCAGAAGTCGACTGAAGATTAATAGCACCTTGTCACAGCGTCTTGACCCGAGGTGCTAATTTAAATGCTACAGCCGTCCCTGCGATTGATTTTTTAATTAAGAAAAACGCTGCATCCTTCACACATGTGCTGAATGCGATTTGTTGGGGGAGCCCCCCCCTCGCCCCCGCACCCAAAAGCAGAGCTTTGCCAGCTTTCCAGACTTTGCCGAAGGAAAAGGCTCCCTCCCACCAACACAGTAAATGTTTAGCACGGTGCTGAGAATCCGGTGCCCAAACCTCAGCCAGGCTTCGCGGGCACCTCGGGGGCAGCCTCGTGCTACCAGTTACATCCATGTGACCTTCAGCCCCCCCCTGAAAACCCCATGCAACCAAACAACTCGATCCATCGATCCCTTCGATCCCAAACGAGGCCCCGTCACGGAAATGGCCTCAGAAATCCTGTTTATCTTGGCCTCGATCCGGCATCAGAAGTACAAGGGGATTGTTTGCATAAGGTATTGTTAATGTAATGAAGAAAACACATGTGGGGGCTGTATTATCTACTCCCCCCAGCCCCCCCCAGGCCCCCATGTCCTGAGTCACGTCTTTTCAGAAGAGCGTCCATAAACTGGTTCTTTCTCCCTCCTTCTTGGTTTATTGATGTAACCTTTTGGTGACCAGAGTGTTACCAAATAGATCAAAGCATGCAGTGAATGATTTGGTCTATCACATGAATATTAATATTGCTGTGCTGTTTTTGTGCAAAATATTAGTTTAATTTCCTATGGCGGGAACTCCTTCGTATGTCAGCCAAGATGTGTTTGTAATGGTAGAAGTGGACTATTTCCTAAATTCATCTTTCAGCATTATTTTTGCATTGTGTCATTTGTATGATGTCACTTAATCCCTGCGCCGTTGTGACAGATCGAGAGGCACGACAGCTGCGCCTATGATTACCTGGAGGTCCGAGATGGGCGCTCAGAGAACAGCCCCCTGATTGGGCGCTTCTGTGGCTACGATAAGCCAGAAGACATCCGCTCTACCTCCAATCACTTATGGATGAAATTTGTTTCTGATGGCACTGTCAACAAGGCTGGATTTGCCGCTAATTTTTTAAAAGGTAATATGTTTCGCATACTCGTTTTAGATAATTTTTCAATGCATTAAATAAGTACAATATTATGTTTTGTTGAAATGTTACTGGTTCCATTGGCAGCTTGAATGATATATTTCATAATTTTATATTCATATCCATCCATCTTCCATTTTGTCTGACTACAGTATCATACTGGTTAGTAAAATGCAATGGCTTATTTAAGGGTTGGGGCCATAAAGAATCAAACAAATAAGGAGAGAGGATGCAAAGATGACATGTGTTTAGTTTTTAAACCTCTTTTATGGGGTATGGAATATGTACATGTGATAAACATTGCATGACATTTTAATTACCGTGGTAATAAGTCATTCAAGTAACTGACAGAGCGAACAAAGAGCAGAGGATTTCTCAGGCAAGACCCTTGCGTGCAGAGAGATGCCACGTGGTCCTCGGTCTCAACAAGTACTTCAGATCTTTAATCAATTCATGCTATTCGACCAAATGTGACCCGGTCGGCAATAAGGAACAAGTACGAGCCACTCAACATAAGATGCGTCGGCCTATTAGCCCTTAGAGTCTTAGAGTCGCCCAGCAGGGGCCTTAGAGTCCTGTGTCCTCGTGGGAAAGCGGAAGACACCCCCCCCCACCCCACCCCACACACACACAGAAACAAAAGCCTGTGTCTGTGTCCCCCCCCCAGAGGAGGATGAATGTGGCAAAGCCGGCAACGGGGGCTGTGAGCAGCGGTGCGTGAACACACTGGGGAGCTTCAAGTGCGCCTGCGATCCGGGCTACGAGCTGGCGCCGGATAAGAGAAGCTGCGAAGGTACCGTCCGCGTCCCGGGGGCCGGCCTGGGGTGCCGGCCTGGGGTGCCGGGGAGAGATTCGCTTTCAAAGAGGGGCCATCGCGGGAAACAGGCAGACGGTCCGGGTGTTAGAATTGAGACAGTGTGTGACTCACTGGGTTATAATGTCATGCTTGTAATCAGAAGGTCGTTGGTTCAAATCCCACCTTCATCTGAATTCTTCCACCACTGGACCCGTAAGCGAGACCCTTAATCTCCAATTGCTCCAGGGACTGTCCGGCCCCTGTTTCATTTACATGTCAATAGGAATGCATGCATCTTCTAAACCAGGGGTGTCAAACTCCAGTACCTGGGGGGCCGGAGCCCTGTGTAGCTTTACTTCTTTCCCTGTTCCACCACTCAGGAGCTCAAGAGCTGTGTGGTGATTAGCACAAGGAGCTGAATCAGGTGTGTTAAATGAGGGGAACCCCAAAATGTGCAGGACTCTGTCTCCCCAGGACTGGAGTCTGACACCCGTGTTCTAAACTGTAAATGGTATGTGCTGAGTCTGAGTCTGAGTCTGAGTCTGAGTCTCACCCACTAGTCTGACTTTCTTTTCTTCTGCTCTGCTGGTGATTCAAAAGCTTCGTTAATGGAGGCTTCAAATCAGCGCTGAACCTTATGTGCTTGTATAGCAAATAAACGGATGTTTGCCAAAATGTTCTTGTCAGAAGATCTGAGGCCGGAATGTGTCGGTGCTGAGTGAGAGTCAGCATATGCTGATCCGGGGTTTGACGCCCCCCTGGAGGTTCGGCTGACAGGCTCTGCCATTCATCGTCCCCTTCCGCCCCTCCGCACCCGCCTCAGCCTTCTGTGCGCCTCTCTTCCAGCCGCCTGCGGGGGCCTCCTCTCAAAGCTGAACGGGACCATCACCACGCCCGGCTGGCCCAAGGAATACCCCCCCAACAAGAACTGCGTGTGGCAGCTGGTGGCCCCAGCGCAGTACCGCATCTCCATGCAGTTCGAGTCCTTTGAGCTGGAGGGAAACGAAGTAAGCAGAAGCCGTACGATACCCACCATAAACACATCATATACTCATTGTACTCCAATACTCTTAAAGGAGTCGATATAAGGAAATCTCTGATGTACGAGTAAATACTCCTATATGCATGAATATTGCATATAGTAATTTAAAAATCTACCTATTCACCCAGCTTCCAATAAGGGGGGATATTCAGAAATGCTAAAAATGAAGTAATGAAGAGATGAAGTAAACGGAACCCATATAAGATCAACCATGATCAAATCATATACTCATTGTACTCATATACTGAAGAGTATAATCAAATGCTCTTAAAGGGGTTGATATAAGCTAAACTGTGTTGCATGAGTATATACTCTACATGTATAAGTAGTTCTTGCAGTGAGTAAAAAAAAAACTGGCTATTCTTCCAGCAAGGGGTATACTCAAAAATATTAAAATCATATGCAGAAATATAAAAATGCAGTGAATTAATATTTAATATATGGGTGACAGTAATCTAAAATAATTTTAATGATAAAAATATGCATTTTAAAATAAGATTAGCCGATATATATGTGTTCTGTTTACGGAAGTGCTGTCTTGGTCAGTGCACGTTAACACACTGTACCCGTGATCATAAGGTTGCAGGTTCAAATCCCAGTTCTCTCTCTTTTGGGCTTTGGATCAAAGCCCCAATGGATGGTTTTGCATCCACAAAAAAAAATGCCTCGCTTTGGAAATGAAAGCTTCTGGTAAATAAATAAATCGCAAATTTCAAACAAATACATTTCAAAACACGCTAAAGGCCAGCTGAGTGGCGGCTATGCTAACAGGTACAGTGCAGCGATCCCGTCCGGCTGAGCTAGGGGACACGTGGTCTCCCATGACGACTCCTCCTCTTCCTTTCCACTCGAGGTGTGCAAATACGACTACGTGGAAGTGCGCAGTGGCCTCTCGTCCGACTCCAAGCTGCACGGAAAGTACTGCGGCACGGACGTACCCGAAGTCATCACGTCCCAGTTCAACAACATGAGAATCGAGTTCAAGTCCGACAACACTGTATCCAAGAAAGGGTTCAAGGTCTACTTCTTTTCAGGTATAAGTGGGTTGTTCCATTATATTTGTCTGCAAACTAGGACTTATTCATCCTCATTTTCCTCATTTTAGGCAGAGAACATTCTAGTTACGCACATAGTGAACGGGCAGAAGTGCATAACATTTTCCAGTTATTTTAATCTGAGACATACATTCTTTTTTGTTAGCGATTTTAACCAGAAATGAAAGGCTGTCAATGAGCCATTTGTTGTCTTTGACGTCTCTCACGTACTTAGAGACTAACTTTGGATGTTTTTTTTATCCTGTTAGGGTTATCTCACGTGCACGGGCTGTGCCTGGCGTGCTCTAGATTGAGCATTGCCTTCTGCTACTTTCCTCGCTCCTGCTCCCTCAGTGTAACCAAATACTTCATTATAAATTCAGCCAATCCCTGTCGTTTAATTGGTCCGTCATCTTTGATTCTCTTTTATATCTGTGTGGTTCAGTAAATAATTCACTATATTAATACAGTACAACTTTTTACGTATCAATACATGTCAATTCGCATGGCATTCCAGACACCCCTAGGTGGTCCTCTGATAGACTGTCATCCATATATATACAGTGTGTGTGTGTGTGTGTGTGTGTGTGTGTGTGTGAGCGGGTATACCTTACCTTATGGGGACACAATGTCCCCACAACGTGATGAATACCTGTTTTTTTCTCTTATGGGGACCAGTTTCCTGGGGGGGGGGGAGATTAAGGGAAAACTCAATTTAATAAAAATCTATGACTGCAATGAAAAAACTAAAAATGCAAAAACTCTTGTATTTTGCTTGGTTACTTACGGTTATGGTTAGGGCTGGGTGGGGGCTAAGGTCGTCATAGTTAGCGTTAGCATTTTTCCCATAGAAATAAATGAGCAGTCCCCAAAAAGATATGAATACATGGGATGTGTGTGTGTGTGTGTGTGACTGACGCGCTGCTGTCGGCACGGACACAATGTCCAAAATGTCTCTGAAGCACCGTTAAGGGTGGATTGGAAGGAGTAGGTGCTTGCAGGAGATAACATTCACCGTGGGTGCAGACAGCAGCTTCATAGCTCTCTAATAATGAAGATTCAGGTGAAGCTTTTCTCCGGAGGACCTTTTTGAAGCGCTCCGTAAAATATTTTTAGTTAATATGAGCAATGACGTAATTTCAGAATAAAAGCCTCTCAGCATTAATGGGGCCTGAATGGAACCTGCTATCCATGCAGGACGTGATGAATGGAATTTATGAATCACATGGCCCAAGTATTTTTTTTGCCATCTTGATTGGACTTGAATTCTATAGCCCAGGAAGACCATCCTTTGCTGCATGTTCAGTCATAGGGGGCGAAGCTGAGGCGGACCACGAAAAGCTAAGTGGAAATGGGGTAACACTCTCTTACGCCCCCTGCTGGGGAGGCTCTGAATTGTTTTGTTTTTTTTCCCGAGACATCGGTGACAGAATGGCAGCATATCTGTGATGTCAAAATGCTGTTTGCTGACATTTTTAGTAGAGCTTTAACCATTCGCTCAACGGTGGTCGCACAGTTTATGTCTTGTATGTGATTATTTGGGATTCGCACCCGTGTTTGACATGTGCGTGTCGACACAGGATTCACGGCCGGTGCCCACGCTGGCACACTTTTCTCCCACAGACAAGAATGCTTCCTGCAAAGAGAGAATTTTTGTTTTTCAATCATGCAAGGACGTGACGCGTTTCGCCCTCTCTGGTCTGGTGTGTAAAACGGAGAAAGCGGCCGCCTCTGAGGGCGTCAGAGGTATGAGCACACTCCCCTGCTGGGCCCCAGGTCAAGTAACTAGCACTGCTAATAGATCTTCCCCGCCGATGGACTGAAAAGAATCCATTCACACCTGGGGAGGTGGATTCTTTTCGCTGCCTGCAACAAACGCATCACTTTTCCGGCAAGGATGCATTTGTTAGTCAATAACATCGCGGCAGGTCGCGATGGCAGAAACTGTCGCTTGCCTTTTTTTAGCGGAACATTTAACAACCGGCAAAACGGTGCGCGGCAAGCGGCTAAACCTGCTCTAGCAGCTTAGCATTTTCGTACAGTAACATTGCAATTTGAAACACCAGTACTGTATAACATAATAAATATAATTACATCTGATTTAATTATGTTAACATAACTAACCGTTTAATTTAATGTTAATGAAACGTGAAACTTGAATTTGTTACGATATTGACTTGACATGACATCTGCGATTAACAGCAGTAGAGCGCAGTAGCTTTGTACAGGTAACTACCAAGTAGTCACCAACAGAACAGGCTTTAATGGGGAGGGCAGGCCACCACGAACTGGATCACATTCCACTGAGGCCCTGAACTTCACTAGAAGAATGCCTGAGTATTTTTGGTAGCGCATTACTTACAACTCAAGTACAAATCATGAACAGATACAGTAACTGCATGAAATTCATGAACCGTTATGAGTGATTAATGATGAAGGAACATGTGATCCTGTATGTAAGTAACACATTTTCTGCTTAATTAATACATTAAGTAAGATTGTACTACTACATATCAAGTGCTACCCTCATATAAAGTGCTACCCTAGTTTTCAGTGGGGCAATCTATCTTTTCCATAAAAAAGTAATGCTTTTCAGAGCATTTATTGATCCCTGTTCCCCTGTGGATGGGAACTTTGAGCGAGAGTGGAAGGTCCCACTCAATCAGGATTAAACATTTCACCATCATTTGGAACAGCTTTATGTTTCTTGGTATCTACCTTCCCCACAAAGGATGGAGTAGAACTAAACCAGGCCGGGAACATGCACCCAATAGTGTGGAAGATCTGTACCCCATCAAGGACCCCTTTCTCAGCCTCAGAGACTCTTCTTCTAAACTTGATTTCCAAATAATTGGGAAAGAGACCAGCTTTGCTTGTTGGCATTTACACTTCCCTCTACGGGGCTGAATGGACCAAACTCTTGCCAGGAAAATATGCCCCGCAGCACAACAGAGCTGTGCAACTATAACAACCTCCTACTCAGTCGCAGAGACCCTTATTCTAACCATGTTGTCCAAACACGGTTGGGTATTTTTATACATTCCCCTGTGCATGATGGGATTTTACTTGCTTAATGAACTGAAATGGCACAGTTCAATATTGCTTATGTCCACCAGCATTGTCCCACCTGGGATATTTATACTTGTCAGGTGCAGAGAAGGTGCTAATCCAATAATATACCGGCAGACTAATTAGTCAGAGAAGAAATGACGAGCATCAGGGATTGTCAGTGTATGGCTCAGAGCAAATGGATCCGTTCGACAGGCTTTTAGAAAGATGAAGCTTTTACTGTTCGCCTCTAATCAGGCGATGGCCAGTGTGAACACACTGTCCAGAAACCGCAATATAATGAAATTATATTTAAAAGTCACTTTCGTCTAAAGCGACATACAAGTGAGAATCAGGGTGCAGGGTGCCTGGAGGAATTTGGGACTAAGGGATATACTCAGGGTGCCAAATGTGAATTAATTCTGCCAGACAAGGGATTGGAACCAGCAACCTTCTGAGCATAGGAGCCAAGATCTAATCCGCCGAGTTACACAACACCCTGTCTAATAGGTCCTTCATGGCCTCCATGGGAAAGGCGTCGTCTTCACTCAGGACATCCAAGGAACGGCACCTTGTTGGCCCAGGGCCGCCCGGCTCGAACCCGGTCCTGTCAGCATGAGCTGCTGATCCCCAGGCCTATGAATAAACATTTCAGCTGGCTTCAGCTTCGCCAGGTCTAGAGAAAAGTGCTCGATGTGCAATACTCGTTTATACAGAATACAGCTGAGGAAGCATTAGGACACAATGTGTACTGTGTACTGTATACAGTATTCACAGGAGAAATGCAGTAAGCAAAAGAATAGCGCAAGTTCGTCAGGAACTATAGAGTTACTGAGATGTTTTGCAGTTGCTGCAGGATTCAGCCAAAAAGTCAACTATCTTCGCGCTGTGAAAAAGCCCTCAGGAGTAGCTTCAGGCCCCCAGGTTCCACCGCGATGATGGCTACAATTATGCGAAGCTTCCTTTTTAAACTCCAAATGTAGGCTGATGTGTAACAGGCACTGCTTCTGAGACGACACAACAACTAACACACTAAGGGCACCCAAGAAGTGGAAGCACTAGACCTGCTAACGTCCAGCCGCCTTCCTTCTTGAGGGGGTGCAGTGGCTCTCCCACACCGACCTTCCCCAGTTAACTCTCTCAGTGAAAGACTCACTGAAAGACTCGGTATTCTTGACTCTACATGCTACTGTATCTTTCAGTGGGTTCTGTGTTACACTGATTTGTTTCTAATACATTTGCTGTTTTTTTGCGGTCTATAGTAAGAATTTATCCATGTTGATCACTGAATACATAAGTAACTGATTTATGATTTGTTTGACAATTATAATAACAGCTAGATCCCATATCATAATAATAGCCGTTTATTCCGTTAAAGCATTCATGCTGTTTTTTTTACATGGTAGGTTTCTGTTATCATGTAACCATATGACCAAATCAACATATATTGATATACCCACTTATTACTTAATGTTTCAAGGCTATTGCAGGAGAGGGTTTGTTGAGTTGGGTACAAGTGCGTTGAATTCACCGAAAAGCTCTTTTTCCCATAAGCACATGCTCCCGTCCTACCCTGCTCTTCACCATGGCGGAACCATTGACACTCGTCCCCCACTATCCCCGCAGACAAGGACGAGTGCGCCAAGGACAACGGCGGCTGTCAGCACGAGTGCGTCAACACCGTAGGAAGCTACGTGTGCCAGTGCCGCAACGGATTCGTGCTGCACGAAAACAAACACGACTGCAAAGAAGGTGTGTGTCTGGGGAATGGCGATTCAAGCCCGTTATCAGATCGTCGTCGGTTTGCTACCTTGGTACCTGCGCTCCAGGACTTTACGTCCATTACACCACAGTCAGGAATAAACAGGAAGTCATTTTAGCAGAAATACAGTCACGCATAATACAGTCGAGATTCAACGTTAGCAGAAAATAAGCTGAAATTGCATAAAACTCAAAAGACTGTAAATTACAGTAATGTGTTTTTATTCTGATTTTGAGATGGTTTCTCGGATGACCAGGAGAGACATACCAGAAACTACTTCAGCTCCCTGCTGTCCTTGCAGAATGAGTTTGATTTGAAACATCTGACCTTTCCTGACGCTTCAAAGCAGCTGTCCTGTGGTCTCAGTACGATTCTGCTGTCTCTGTCGCTTCCCTCTATTAGACAAAGAAGCAAATACCAGCACTCCAGTGATGTATGCTGGTTTAGTTATGGGACTGTTTTTTTTTTTTTAACAGTCTTTCACATACCAACAACTAGTCTTTCTGGGCGTGGAATTAGTCACAAAGCATACATAATGTATGATTCTGAAAGTTTATACGTCAAAACGTCACACCCAAATGTGATTTTGTGTTGATGACAGATGGAAGTCATTTGTACCGGTCTCCAGGATAACAAAGGGACGTTTGTCAGGGGTCTGCCGAAGGGGTGAGCTCCATCACAGGGAGGGTGATATGTTTTTCGACATCTGAAGCATTCAGAGTATCTGGCTCATTGGATCTTTCGGAGTTAATCGCATCAATAGGGTCACCATTGCTTTGGAGAAAGTGAGATCTACTGATGTATATTCAGCAGGATATAATTTCACATTGTTCTGTTACATCTGCACATTTCAGGCAAGGCATCATTTTGGGGACACAATGGGTTTTAGTGTGACGGCAGACTTTAGCATAATATCTGGCATTCTGCGGCCGTACAAAAGCATACTTATGCAGATGGATTCCAAAGAAAACATAATTCAGACTCCCAATGCTGTACTGCACTGTTTACTACTCAGATAAGGGTTGGCCTGACGGCTCGGGGCCTTGTGAGCCATGCTTTTACATCTGCTTTGATGCTGAGCTTCCAGCATGCTGTCATGTGCTGCTTTACATCTTTGAACAGTGCGACTGTATGAATCATTGGCAGAACAAAACAGCCAATCAGCTTCCAGATACAAAGGACACGTAGAGATCTGTGCCACATCTCCCGCTTTCCAGGCAAAAGAAACTGTTCCTGTGGACCTTCAGCATCAGGAACAGTTGAACTATCAGAGGCTATTATACCTAAGTCAGATGGAAATTTCTTATCGTATAGGATAAAAACTCAAAGGAGTTAAGAGTGATAAACTGGCACTTATTCCAAGCATAAAAATATTAATTATGGGTGTCACAATGACGGTTAAAGTTTTTTGAACTGTCTAGAATTTGAGTCGAACATATATACAAGTAAACAATGAACAAATCATTTACTGTTAAAAACTCTACACGGCTAGATGCAGGATGATTATACACAACAGTGGCTTTGAAGATACCCAAAACATCTGATGCTTACACATTAATATTCTCCCCAGCAAATTAAATTGACTTCCTGCTCTTACTTTAATAGCTCAATCATTTTACTGCCCGGGGGAGATGGAGGCTCTCTGATTAAGGTGCTAATTAAGGGAGAACAAAGCTATCAGCCTGTCATTAAAGGACAGATCAACAATCGCAGCTCCACCTCCGCGGCTCGTGCAACTTTGGTCACTCATCTCCTGTTTAACCTGTCTGGCTGCTTTATATTCTGATATCAATGAGATGATCTGAAACACATTAACCCTTCACACCTCCATGAACCTCCCGGCAAGCGGGTGGGGAAAAAATGGAAACACATAGAAAATAAAAGTCTTGTCCCTGACATGATTAATGCTATTTGCCAGACTACAAAAGGGTAGGAGAAAAGTAAGAAATTCTAAATAAAAGTCTTGTCCCAGCCATTTGGACTTAATGCTACTTCACAGACATGTGAGAGATTGGGAAAAAATTTCAAAATAAAAGTCTTACCCAGACATGACGTAATGCTATTTGACAGACTTGCACATTACCTTTTTATAATCAACCTAAATACACCCTGTTTTTTGCCACCTAAACTATTCTCTTCACTGACAAAAAAGTATTGTTGGGCTGTTTTGTTGGGGGCAAACAACAAGTAGTAATTAGAGAGAGTGTTTGGCGAGAACTGAGAGGCCAAATATCCTTTGCGTTTGTCCTTATAGTGTACGACCATTAGAAGTTTCCAGAAGTAACAAAGGTGAGTGAGTTAAGGTTTTAGTCACCAATTGATGCTTTTCCTTGAAAAGCTCTGGCCAACTGGAACACAGTGGGAGTAAAATACATTTGGCGGTGGATTCGCTCGTCCGGGAAACGTAGACGAATGAAGATCGTCCCACTTGCCAGCATCAATATTTTAGTGAGAGATCTGTTGCATGAATGTTGTTCATACTTCTGCTAAGGTATATTGGCTACCATGTGATTCTGAGATATTGTGCTGGTGTCAGAATTAAAATGCATCCATCCATCCATCCATCCATCCATCCATCCATCCATCCAGCTCTTATCCAGTGTACGGTCAAGGGTTGTCTACTAGATGGACTTAACCAATTTGTCATAAACATGGATTCTATTGTATAACTTTACAGTTCAGTGAATGGAAAATATTATGTATGATAATTTAAGCATTTAATAATATCATAATTTAAGCATAGTTCTTTGAAGTGTCCTTGACAAAGAAAGCAAACATTTACAAAAATATTATGTCAAACTTCAAAACTATTTTAAAAACATGTTACGACAGTCTATATTGTGGGCATGTCAGGTCCAGAAAGTAAAAATCCAGACCAAGGTTTAGTTTCTACCAACCAGTTGAGTATAAAGAGTCACAGTCACAGAGAACTCAACAGGTTGGTAGAAACAAAACATTGGTCTGGATTTGTAGCTTCTGGACATGGAATGCCCAGCACTGGTGATATGTGTTTATATTTGGCCACAAACGTTTCATAACTAACAGTATTTGTAGATTATGAATCACAAGCATCCCTTATTAAGGAAGTATGTGATGTTTGCTCTATGTTTGTTGTATTCTAAGCAAGCTAAGCTGTATGCTAAGCTGATTGGCTGGGTAGCGGCCGAGCATGCTCAGTGTGGTAAATACATTCATTTTACTCATATATTACTTGATAGTCTATTTTTGACATCTGTTACAGTAAGATGGTAAGACAAATATTAATAGTTCCATACGGTAGACTTTTTCAGGAAATGCAATTTGATAGTAGCATGCTGTCTATAACAATATAATGGCATCTTAGTACATATTTTGTTGTATTTTGGCATCAGTTTCATATAATTGCGTTGGTTATTTTTACTTTCTGTAGATTTTAATGTTTCACTTCCACGGGATGAAATCCATCCATATCTTTTGGCTGCCAAAGCCTTTCAGGAAATTCATCCTGAATGATTTTTTTTTCCCGATTCAGGATGAATTTCAGCTGCATGTCAGATTTTTCTGCCGTGAACAGAAAAAAACGAGGATAATATCTTTGAGAAATTCACCTGAATGACAGGGATAATGACCGATGCACGGGAAGGTAATTTGGTGAAATATGACTCCGCAGTTCGCCATTAAACGGAGGAGCTTATCTATCCCTGAGAGCAGAGGAGGCGTGAGGTTGGTCCAGGACATGGCCTAGTTTCTTTACTTATGTGTCCAAACTCAGTTGCTTTATCTTGTGGTTTCAGCGGAGTGCAAGCACAAAATCCACAGCCCCAGTGGGACCATCAGCAGCCCTAACTGGCCTGACAAGTACCCCAGCCGCAAGGAGTGCATCTGGGACATCACCGCCACGCCCGGCCACCGTGTCAAGATCGTGAGTGCTCCTTAACCCCACCCTCCCCTGAAACATCCCGCATTCCCCTTTCAGTCATCACAAAAGGGGCTGCGAATCTGGCTGCGGATCCGGGTTTACTATATGTAAAAATTGCAACTGACATCTGTGGCATAATTTCACTTCCTGGACTCACTGGGAGAGGACAGAGTCTCCTGCTTGCCAGTGGTACAGACACCGCTTCGGGCAATACCAAAAATGTAGGGGTGTGTGTGTGCGATATATATATCTGATGTGGAATATACCAATGGAAAACAGGGTAGGTGTATTCATAAAGCATTGCTGGGCCTGGATTTATTAATATGTTTGTTTTATTAAAATTAACTGGTGTGCCATCCAGGGTATACCCCTGCCATGGGAGTTGTTCTGTCTGGAGAAGGATCCAGTGACCCTGCCCCCCCTCCCCCATTTGTTACCCAGATTAGGATAAACAGTTAGAAGATGGATGGATGGATGGATGGATGGATGGATCAATATGCTATATACTCTTACTTCAGTGTTTCCCAAATTCGGTCCTTGGGGACCCCCAGCCAGTCCATGGTTTTGCTCCCTGGGAGCAAAAATGTGGACTGTCTGACAGGGAGCTGAGAGGGAGCAAAAACATGGACTGTCTATGGGTCCTCAAGGACCAGGTTGCTCAATATAACAATGTTCTAGCAAAAATCATTTAACAAATGACAATTTTTGCACAAACTATTTGTAGATGATTTTCACAATATGGCTGTAATTTGCCATAACTGCCAGCACATTTTCCCTTCAGAGTGATATGTCGTAATATAAGCAGCTAGATGTAGTCTGGTTAAAAGTTTCATGATCATAATAAGATCATGAAACACAAAGACAGTGAGACAGTTCTCGCGAAAGACAAAACAGATAATGGCTGTTACCGGATTAATGGTTTTGTCGTATTCTGTCACGAGGGCGCTCCCTTAAACAGTCAGTTCCTGCTTTTTCATACATGTGCTTTTTTAATCTTTCTGGTTTATATAGGCTGCCCTTCAAGGACAGCTGTCGGTGTCTAGTGCCGCTTTGGCGAGATTAGAGTAGCTTTGCCGTCGCAATACACTATTATTCGCGCGACGGGGCTGCTCTGTTTTCTCGGATTTCATCACTGAAATGCACCTTCCTCCATCCCACATAGACTGAGAATGAAATTCCAAGGATTTTAGCTCGGAAGCACAAACTTCTTTGGAAAAGTAAGCAAAGTCTTTGCAAACAGTTCTGGGTCTTCAGATCTGGAATGGGGGATGTGGTGAGATTGCTTTTTCACCAGCTAGATATAACAGAGCCATGTGAAAAAGTGAAAACAGTCCCCCCCCCATCCCCAGTCTAGAAATGGCCTCTGCTGTTCACACAGACGACCCAGGAAGCTGCAGTCTGTCTGAAATGGATCTACGTATGACCTCGTAATATCTCTGGCAGGGGTTATGCTTAGTATGGCTGTCTGAAAATGAAAAGGTGCTTCAAAAAGTTGCTCTGAAGACT
>JAODKE010000055.1:421219-435163 GCA_026779605.1 Mormyrus hasselquistii
GGTGGGCGGGGGGGGCGCCGCCGGACGCCGGGGAAAAAAAACCAAAGGGGGGGGGGGCAAAAGAGCCGGGGGGGGGGGGGGGGGGGGGGGGGCAACAGATGGCGGGGCACATTTAAATCTGCTCCAGCCTGAAACTGCACAGGGTTAGCTGCTTAGGAGAGAGTATCCCCCGTGCCTGACGATGACAGCAGGGGGGGAGGGGGTAATCCTCCCAGAGCCTGTTCATATTTCTCTGTGAAGGTCTGAGAGGGGGGGTGGCATGGGGGTGCAATGATTATCACTGTCGCCTCACACCTCAGGGGCTGGGGTTGAAGTCTCTGCCCTGGTACTACATGTGTGGAGAATGCAGGTCTTAGTTGCTAAAGTGAAACAGACTTGCCAAACTGTCTATGGCTGGTGTACAGTTGAATGAAGATAAACATTAAATCCTTCCTACACAGTTACCGTCTGTTTACAGCCCAGTCATGCACATTGGCTGAGAAGTGCCCCCCCCCCACCCCCCCCGGTCTGATTATTATATACCACTTAAATATGATGGTCATAATGTGTAGGATAGTAAGACCTACAGAAAAACAGAGAACAGAAGTGATTTCAAACTGTAACTGTAAGATTGTTCATCACATACAATGTAACATAAATATAACACACACACACACACACACACATACAGGTTTGCAATTACTGTATATCTTTGTGGGGACTCTCCATTCATTTCTTTGGGTTAAACTCTAATCCCAACATGATGACCTTAACCCCTACCCAGCCCTAATCTTAACCATAAGCAACCAAACTAAATATTGACTTTTGGCATTTTTATTTTTTTGATTGCTGTCACTGATTTTTATAAAACTGAATTTCCCCTTGACTGAAAAATAGTCCCCACAATGTCAAGATAACAGGTTTTTATCACATTGAGGTCCCTGCAATATAATGTATACCTGGACAAAACAAACACACACAAAATAAAAACAAATACATTATTGTATAAAGCTTTGAATCTTTGTCTTAGAAGGATTACATGTCTGGAAGTGGCACAGCTCTTTTAAAAACTTTAAACTGTATTTTATTTAATCTTGGGCAAATCATTTTTACACGTACAACTTACTTGTATTCAGAGTTTTTTATTTAGATCTAGTTTAACTGAAGATTCAGAAATCAATGAAGTCACACGAAAGCCTCCCTTCGACCTAAAAGAGGCAGACAAACACACAGTAAATGAAATCTGTACCTCCCCCAGGGTTTCTGAGTAAATTCCACTCCCCCCTCCCTGTTTAATTTGTTATTTCCGTTAGATTCAAAGAACCATTGTAAGATAATGCTGTCCACACAGTCATCGAGTGAACTCTGAGCAGGCGGAAACGCTGAAGGCCCTCCGTCTCCCCCTCTCTCAGTCCTTCAGCGAGTTCGAGATTGAGCAGCACCAGGAATGCGCCTACGACCACCTGGAGGCCTTCGACGGAGACGGCGACAAGGCAGCCATCCTGGGACGCCTCTGTGGCAGCAAACTCCCAGAGCCCCTGATCTCGACGGGCAGCAGGATGTATCTCAGGTTCATCTCCGACGCCTCCGTGCAGAGGCTTGGCTTCCAGGCCACTCATTCCACAGGTCAGCCTTGCCATGGGTGTGAGCACTTACCGCACTTCCCACAATGCCCCTGTCCACCTACCGTTATTCCCCTTCACCTCTGACTCTACCTCTGCAATTTAATTTACAGTAAGGTCATTTTCATCTGTCCCATTGTTTTAGCTAGTACATTTCCCAAGAATGCTTAAATATTCTAGTGCCATCTAGTGGCTGTGCCGTTATTAATTCAATTTAGGAATAATGACAACGTTAATCAGCTTTTTCTCTATTTAGGCAGATATTCATTTTGCGATATCAAATAAAATAATTACATGCAACAAATCACTCTTGCATTACAGACCAGTAGATTTAACATTATCGATTCTGTAACAAATCTTGATCTTATTAGAAAAATACAGCTAAATAAGAGTAGAAACCAGCTTTAATACTGTATATTGTAGAATACGCTCACTTAGATTACATTAGATTCAGCTTTAATGCTATTGTGCCGAGTTCAGGCACAGAGCCGATGAGATGCAGGTAGCATTTAACCAGGTGCAAATAAAATACAGCTCTGAATAAATTAAGAGACTATAGCAACATTTTAAGTTTCCCATATTTCTCAATGTATGAGTATGCGCCTGTGTAAAATATAGCAGGGCTTCTTCCTCACTTTGTGGGACTTCAGTCCTGCTTCTAGAAGCCTGATACACACTGTCCTAGCAGTGCACTTCACACCTGCACTTAATGTCTCCCATTCTTTTTGAAGGTCACTTAAGGTCGTCCTCCGATTTATGACGCACTACCAGACAAGTTGACCGTCATCTCTGGCCTTAGAAAGTCGCTTCTGCCCTCTGCCTGGCTGGTTTTTGGTCGTTCCCAGTGTCTCCTGCTTCACCTTATTCTTGTGAACTGCTGTCTTAGAAGCTTTGAGCCTGGAAGCAGCCTGTCGCAGTGTAGCCTCTGCCAGCAGAACCAGGATTAAACCAGGATTAAACCAGGATTAATTAATTAAAGGATGCAAATAAAAAAAAATATATAAAGAGAGTGGGCTGAATGTATTCCAGAGCTGTATATACAAGCACAATAAACACAATAAAGTATAAATAAATTATAGATAAATTATAAATACACATTCTGTATTTAGTCCGTGAAATAAGGTGCAGGCAGGACGCAGAAAGAGTATGGATGTTATAAACACACATAATTATCATTTTTTCCCATAAGCATTGTTGTCTATTGTTGTTTGTCTGAAGACTGAACAGCAGTATTTATGAAGCATAACAGGCAGGAAGCACCACTATCACAAAGTCTGCCTTTCAAAGGAAACTGTGGTTGGGGTCCGGCTAATGAAAAGCCTTTGGTCTCGCAGCCTCCTGGCTGCATAATGAACGGGACGGCGTCCCGATCGGCGCCTCTGATCTCGCCTGTTCCAGGAAGCCCGGGGTTACTCTTGGCGGCCGCTTTTTATTGTGCGGTTTTTAGTGACAGGCTTTGCTAATAGCTGCAGCCGTAGCCAAAATTACTTTGTCCGTAAAAATGGAGGAAACGGCGTTATCTCAGAAATCTCTTACCTTAAATAAAATGGCACTGACGGTGAAAAATGTCCAGTCCATGCAACAGTATATACATGAATGTTGGAATCTCTCCTACATAGTCTTCTAATACTAAAAATATATAGATTTATAATCACTGATATATTTATACTATATGAACACTAGAGGAAATCCCCCCCCCCCCATTTTTAGTATGTCTAGAACTCTTGGATTACCATTAGATTTTAATTTGATAGATACAGTGGCTACTGCAGAGGGTTATGTGTAGACATTTCTGAACAGCAGCACAAACGTATAGGGACAATATAGGCAATATTTGTATGCAATATACAGAAAGTCGTCTTGTAGAAATCCATTTGCATTAAAACAGCGTAGCAGGGTTCAGAGCCTGGTTCTTGTTTGGTCACGTGACCGCGTTGCCTGTCCCGTAGAATGCGGTGGAAGACTGAGGGCGGAGCCCAGGCAGAAGAACCTGTACTCCCACTCTCAGTTTGGAGATAACACCTACCCAGGACACATGGACTGTGAGTGGAGGATCACGACTGAGAAGGGCTACAGCATCGAGCTGACCTTCACCACGTTCGAGGTCGAGGAGGAAGCCGAGTGTGGCTACGATTACATCGAGCTGTTCGATGGTTACGACAGCTCAGCCCAGACGCTGGGCCGCTTCTGTGGATCAGGGGTAAGCAGTGGTGGTGTTTACCGCCACTAAAACCACATATTTATATGGCGCCCCCTTTTGGTCACAAATGGTCACTACATTAAGGGGGCCCAAAAGTTACTGTTTTCTTCTTCTTGCTCCACTTCCAGCCCCGAGAGGAGATCTATTCCGCTGGTGACACCATGCTGCTGCTTTTCCATAGTGATGACACCATTAGCAAGAAGGGCTTCCATATACGATACACCAGCACCAAGTTCCAGGAAGCCCTGCATACCAAAAAATAACAGTTAAAAACAAAAAAATCCAAGAAACTCAAAGCACCCCAAGTTTATTTTTCACAGGATGAATGAAACGCCCCCCTCTGCTGGTGGGGGAGGAGAAGGTAGTTGACGATAAACCAAAATAAAACAGTTGTATCCTTCATCGGAGAGACTAGAGGTGAGGCCTTGAAGGACGTTGGGAAAGGGTCGTGTGACTTGACTAAGCGCCTTGTGGTACCCTATCTGCACTAGGCTGTCATATCGATATGATGAATCTGACTCAGCTGATGCGACACCGACCCGTGGCAGAAGAAGCATTACATCTATGAGCATATAAAAATAAAGCAGAAAAGGGCCTTTATTTTTTTGTGCGGTATTTGTAATATTTCTTGCCTAGATCTAAAATATTTTGCTTCGGCACGCACTCTAACATGAAAAACCCGACGACGTGTCCATGTTAAAAGTTGGCTGGATAACTGCGCGTCCGTTCTTCAGCTTTAGTATTATGGATTAAAGACCCTCGTAGAGTGACGTGGATCAAGACTGCAGCAGGAGGTTCCTGCTACCGCGTACCTCCGCGTGCTTAAACGCCACTGGGCACGTCGAGAAGCCGAAGAACATCAACCAATGAAAACGGCGTCCAGAGATTCCGCCTGATGACAACTTTAATCTTCACAGATGCTACAAGCCAAAATGTACCTCAGGTGTGAAGCCAGAAGGTCTCATACGGAGCGAACACATTGTGATCAATTCCAAATGCCTTCGATGCCCACAGACTTGTTAGCTAAATCAGCATTTTACGTCTCAAAACTGTCTCGATGATTATTGTTTTTTTTGTTGTTGTTGTTGTTGTCTTAAATGATATTATGAGTTGATGCATGAGGATGGATGGTGGATGGTGAGGAAGCTCCACTGCTTGCTTTGCTATCAGCTGTGGCACATGTCCATCAAAAAAAACGTTTAGGGGAAAAAAAATATAACGTGGAGCCGTGCATATTGTGTTTTCCATCTGTGTCCACTTTGTGTTGTTCTGCTACCGCAGTACTGTGCTCTTGTTGCGCACTTATAGCACATCTTAAAAGAAATTCACTACAGGCTCCTGGTATGGCTAATTTGTGCCGTGTTGATTTAGTTCAAAGCAGATGAATGAGTTTTCTCGACGACGATGGATGAATTCAGATCAGACTCCACGTCAGCAAACCTGCTTCTCCCTGCACGGCAACATTCACCGGTCCTGGTTTTTGACCAAACAAGTGATTTTTTTTTTTTTTTGTTTTTTGTTTTTTTTTTTAAATCTACGCTGATAATAATGGTAAACGATGGCAAAGACGTCATTCAGGCCTTTGACCGGATACCGCCTCTGCGGATCGGGATACACTTGGAAGGGAAGGACAGGCAGAAGGAAAATACAATGGTGCTATATATTGTATACAGGACCTCTGAAATTCAATGAGCCAACAACCCGTTGTGTGAATGTGGAACAGCATCTGGCTGAATATCGAGAATAACGATACAACTTCACAGCGTTAGTCCTGTGGAATTACAACTATTGCCTTAGTACCAAATGTATATTCTTGCACATGTCTGTAGATATGTTTGTTGTTGTTGTTTTTTTTTATTATTATTTTATTTGATAATAAGTTTAAAGAACTTGAACGTTTTATTGTAAAAATGAACAAAAATGTCCTGATACACACCCCAACTCTCTGGGGAACCTTGTCTAATGTATATTGTGACACGAAGTGGTATTTCGACAGAGAACTGTGTGCGTTATGTGAAATGGGCCATACCTGGGCACAGTCAAAGTGTCTGCTGTCTATGCATTGTATGTGTTGTCAGAAGAAAGGGAGATGGCCTTGTGGTATGGTCAAAGTCTCATTCTTACAGTGTGTGCCAAGATCCACTTTAGCCTAATTCTCAATAGTTTATGTTAATTTTCTCAGATGTTTGTAGCCCAATGACGGTGGCTTCTACAGTCATTAAAAGGGTCAGGTGGAAAGAGGTAAAGGTGTGGGTCTCATGTTGTTTTCATGTTGTTGGTTGCTTCCAGCTGTACATCAGTCCCGCCCAAAATAGCGTTCTAAAGTCACATGACTCTTGCTGAAGTCACATGACTTTGTTTACACCTGTGTAGATATCCCGAAGGCGTGTTTTCTTTCCTGACGCATCAGTAGCTAATATCTGCTTCTCGTATACACTGTATGTTTCTTCTGTCCCGTGACCCCTCTGTTCTCCTGTATTTGCGAGCCACAACTTAAAACCACCGGCATTCGTTTTAATAAAACTAAGATCGATAAATCTCTCCTAACAAGCAAGTAAGTCTTTTTTGTAAGGACAGCAGAGAATTCACAAACGATCCATGCTATTACTAACATTAGTGTGAAATATGACAATGAAAACATTTATTTTAATTCCTTATGATATGGAAGTGTAGCAACTAAAGCGCTGAATACATGATAAAATGTTTTTCGTGCAGTGGGAATAATCTAGACTGAAGCCATGAACCATCTAGGGAGAGTGACTCTGCACTCTGTGGGGGGGTGGATGACATTGTCAGTGGCAATCAGCAGAAATGGAGAGGTCCCGGGGGCCGGTGCTGTCTCCATGGGGAGGGCCGAAGCTGCCCGGAGAGCCGTGATTAGCCCCGCATCACGGACGCCTCCTCCTGATTGGCCGCCATCAATACCAGTCCCTTCTACAACCGGTCATCAAACGTAGATATTAAATGTACAGACGTTGACCTAGAGACACAGTCGTCTGCTCATCATGTTTCTGTGTCTGTTTTCTTGGGTAAAGGACAGTAAACATATGCATGTTGAGAACATTTCAGCACAGGCTGTACTAATTATGCAAATGTTTGCCGCCCAGGTGTTTGTGACCCTGATATATTTAACACACATGAGATCGACGGCTTTAACGTTAGCTTCCTCTCAGTGCCAGGTTCCTCCTGCAAGTCCTAGTTTAAAAGAACAAAATGGCAGTGTGGTGTTCTTTCGCATGCCACCACTAGATGTCACTAAGGCACCTGCCAGAAGTGAGACGCAGTTCTCGATTCCACGCAGTTCGAACAGCCATACAGCCTTCCCTTTTTTCAGATTTCAGCTGCAGTTCTTTCTGAAGAACGATATTCTCGTCAGACTGTACAAAAGCTAATATGATTACAGGCTGGCTGTTAAAAAATAATTTTAAATATACGCGTCATGTAATCATAAAATGCCCACAAAATATAGGCTTTAAGAAAATGTCGGGATTACATACACTGCTCTTTGATTTGGGTAATCAGCTCGGGTGCTGCATGAAGGAGATTAAACTGATTCATTCAAGTGCAAATCAATTACAGGGGCCTTCCATTTACTCTCGAACAAACCTGGATTAATTTGCTGGTGGAAAGGTATACATAGCATGCCAAGGTACGACTGAACCACTGAAACTTAAGACGAATGAATGTAAAAAATCGACTGCTATAAATGGAATTTCTAGAAAGTAGCAACTTTTACAGAGATTTCCTGGAAAGATGTGAGGGTACTGAGCCATAAAACATCATTACAGCCGTTTTCAATAGCTTTTAACAGAGAATAATACCAGAGGATGGTCAGCATTTGACTGAAACTCTTTTAGTCATATTATCAGCACCTGATTAGACAACTAGCATCACTGCAGTATTTCTTGGCTGTGCTATAGTGTACAAGGTCTCCGGCATTGGTTTTTAAAAGGCTGATTGTCTTTTCTGAGTTGAAAAATTTCAACTGGCTTTTCAAACGGAAGTGAAAAACTTCTCTGCCTGATTATTTAATATGCAAGAGCTAGGCACACAACAGCCCAGTAGTGTCTGATACTGATGAAAGAATGTGTTGTTTAGTGTATTTAAAATGGGACTTTTAATGCTAGAGATATTACGCAATAGCATGAATTAAGAATATGCTGTGTTACTGTTTGGCCTGACAGCAGCCCCAGTCAACATTCTGGCTCAACTGACATGCTCTGCTTTGTCCCGTTTTTCCGGCCAACCAACGCAATAAAAGTGTATTCCTCCCTTGACTTTATTTATTATTTAATTTGGTGTACACCATTGATCAGAGTGACTTACAGTGCTCATATGCTGTGATTACCCGTAAGATGTTAGAGGCCGTTAAATACGCAGTATATTTATTGCCAAGTGTCAGCCATGAGTAGGCAGAAGTAGGAAATCGCCGCAAATGCAATTTATGTCTAATGTGGTAAATATACAGTGGTTATAAATTGCACAAAAGCAAGTAACAAAAAATGGCCATGTAGCCACAGTGAGCCTGGAGGAACATCATTATTCCGACATTATTTACTTTGCTGGCCGCTTGGGGCTGCGGCCCTGGGTAGCCGGACGTCTGATCTTTCTGTGCTTTGTGTTCTCGCTGAACAAAAATCGACCTTGTGCACATATCGCACGCTGGTGTCCCTGGCTCCTGCGAACCCTCGCACGGTCACATCTCTGGCTGGCTGTTTTATTTTTCAATTATTTTATTATGTATTCTTTATTTTCTTTTGCGTCCTGCGATCTCCTGCACTGCCAGATGGACATTAACATGGCCGTGGACCACAGGGTTTTTCAGAGAATAGAGGTTGTTGACCGGGGGGGGGTTAGGGTTAGGGTTAGGGTTAGGGTTAGGGGGGGGTCGGTGGTAAAAAATTGCTGTCCAGTGGCCCTTTTTTGGGGCCCCTTTATTGTGGAGGCCTCTGGGTTTCTCCACAGTTAAAGTGCAGTAAAGGTACCGTTTGTGGAGAGGAGGAGAGATGAAGATCGCGTTACATCAATAGTTAAATCCTTAGCACTTTCTCCTGCGGGGCAGCTAAACTACTTTATCCTGTCACAAGGGGCTTCCCCTCCCCATCCCTTAGGAAGTGAGACCGCTGTAAAGCCCATTGTACACAGGAACGTCTCTCCTACAGTCATTCAGCACCAGCTCCCGATCTAATGGAGAAGAGGAGGGAAGAGGTTTCAGATCGTATGCGCAACAAATGAGCCACAGTGGATGTGAACTCAGAACAAATAGATTTCCTTTGGGCCGGGATTAGACCAGGATTGATGACTTCAGAGGCCGCCGATGCCAGAGGGGGTCGGATTGCACAAGATGTTATTGACAAGCTTGGGGGGGGGCTTAGGTAAAAGTCACCTCAGAACGTAGACCGTCTGGCGTGAGGGGAAATCCGGCAGCAAAAACGAAACGCATTGGGAACCGACTGCAGAGTTATTTATGACATCACACAAACTCACACATACGTAACGACACATCCCTAGCCGGTGCCAGCCATTTCGTTTGCTGTACTTATTATTTTTTCATGCCACACTTTCCTGGAACAAATGACATAGTATGTAGTTTTGTTTCATATTTCGAAAAGCCTTCTGGGTTAAGTACCATGCTGACGTAGTCACCTTCTGATCAAGTGTAAGTCACTGACCACTGCTGCACACCACTGGCTGAACTGAGCCATAGCTGTTCCGGTTATTTAAAGGAAAGCCTACTGTAACCATTTCGGGGTCATCCAGGGCGAACCTCTCTCATGTGAACAGTAGGGGGCGAGGACACACCCTGAAGTCTAATGCTCGCTTAGCTAATGGTATGTTTGGTGACAGCGTGAAAACAGTTTCAGGTGCGTCACGCTATTGTCTGTTTGCAGCAATTTATTTCTCCGTGATCCATAAGGCAGAAGCGGAAGCTTCAGCTGCAGGCAGATTATCCCGCTTTCAGTATGCTGTACGAATGATTTGGCTTACTGCCACTCTCAGGGAAAACATCACGTCTCATCATTTCAGTTTGTATACTGAGAGTGCCCCAGCAAAAACACACCTCCATACACAATACGCCGTCGAGCGCCTCCAGAACGTGCAAATTCTCGCTGAGCCCTTCGGAAGTGGCGCTTGCGGCTTGCATCCGCCGTTAAAGCTAAACGCTGTCACAGCAAATGCATCTGAGTCAATCAATGCACCCCTCACAAGCTGATTCTTCTCTTTTTTTAAGACATCTGGCTCATTAGAAGGTTTTATTGACTTGGGGATCAGAAACACTGAGTGGTTCTAAGTTATTGACTGAATTGGCTTCCATCACTTAGTTTATTTAAAACAAAAAAATATTTAAGACAAAAAAAGTATCGTGCAATGATAAAAATGTTTCTTGAGGTTGTCAGTACAAAAAACAAACAAATGTGACACAAAAATACAAACAAAAATATTTTGATATTTCTGTTGTTTTATATGGCGAAACTAAAATACTAAACACCAGGCTTGTATAAAAATACGTTTTTCATCTGTTTTGAACATATACTTTCTTGTTATATATGTTAAGAAATGACATTAAACCGGATCAGAAAACAACCCACGTCCCCTCTGTGAAATAAACGTGGACACAAACTTGCAGCCATGTGGAATAAATTAGGGCTGTAGAACAGAACCAATTAAGGAACCAACCTTATAGAGAACTCGCAGTAAATCATCCTCACTGAGGAACAAACTGGATCTGCAGCAGCAGCGGTGAATGAAAGGGTTTGTAGCAAGGGGTTTTACGTGTCTGTTTTAATGCTGTGTAATTTACACCTTGAAGTCCCTCACACCGCTGAACTCCAGCTTCTTTCCCTTCATCATTAACTAAAACGATCAAGGATAGGAATTTAGATTTAAGCCCTGGATCCTGTGGTCTCTTAACTTTCCTGCCTTACAAGGGTGCCGTGGCGATTTACTAATGTGCTAGAGCCAGAATGCCATGTCTTTAAGGTCTTTAAGCATCAGCGAAAAAGGCTCTGACGGCGGAATCTTTATAACTTCAGCTTCCGGAACTTAAGTTTACTTTCACCAAAATTTATTGTGAGGTCAATACATGGACAATCACATTATTTCGCAGAAGTTAGCATCGTATAGCTGGCAGTATTACTTAGAAGTACAGGATTAATATGGCATTAGGTAAAAAATGTGTATTAAAAATAATAAAAAGTATGTTATTCTAGGCATAGATTCAACTTATAGAATTACAGCTCAGGAAGTATAAAAGGAAGCTTGCCCATGCACCATAGTCTCCCAATACTGTGTCTGCAAAAATATCCACCCATTCATCTTCTTAGTTATTTCTCCAGTACGGGGTCACGGTGAGTCTGGAGCCTATCCCATGATGCACAGGGCACGAGGCAGGGGTCACGGTGAGGCTGGAGCCTATCCCATGATGCACAGGGCACGAGGCAGGGGGCAGCCGTGATTGGGTGTCTCTCCATCACATGTCACACTCACTGGTGCTCACAGACTATAAGCATTTTAGAGATTCCAGTTCACATAAAGTTCGCATTTTATGGGCTTAGGGAGGAAACTGGAGTATCTGTTGGAAACCAGGGCACACAGAGCCGGGGGTACGGGGATATCAGGGAGCTAAAAAGCTAATATCTGCGTTATGCAAGATTTATTTGTTTCCATCATACAGTAGCAACGCAGACTCCATACGTCTATGCATTAGCAAATGGAATTTGCTGTCCGTTCATGTCAACGGCCACATAGTGTGTTTATAGCATTTCTGGGCTATTTTCAAGAAGGCCTCAATACATTCCTTTATGCTCCAGGAGTGAAGAACCCCCAAACCTTTCAATCATGGGTCCAGCTCTCCAGCGAGATATTTCCGTTTTCATCTGCGTTCAACGTAATTCACCCGTTTCAGGACAGACACCTCAATCCACATCTTTAAATAGCCCAAGGGGCAAGTATAGTTTGGTGCTACGTTTTGAGTGGTTTTTTAGATTGCAACATTTAGTTAGCGTGAGCATTTTTTTCGAAGCTACTTACAGCTACAAATGTAATCCATTTACACAGCGGGAATTTTTTTTCCAGACTGTTGCCCTCCCTGTGTCCTCAGTTTTCTGAAATAGGCGACGGATTGGCAGTTAGGGAGGCCCTGATGGATGGAGGCATTTCAGCATTTGGCTAAGCTGATACCACACGCCACTGGACATATTCCAGTAGTGACTATCGTGAATTAGTTAAGTTCAAGTGCAACAGTAGCTAACAGAGTAAGATATGGAGCGTAGTGATTTTACTAGCACTGTCACAAGAAAAAAGGAGCGCATGGTCTAGCTGAATACAGTCTTAAGTCATGTTAATCTTTCATTTGCACCCTTGGGCAACACCAGAGCTTTCATAACTTATATATTCAAACTGCCTTCTTTTATAATAGTTCTGTCACTATTGTGTTACACTGGAAGAATATTAAAGAAACACATTACCAGACCAACTAAACTAAGTATTTAAATCCTTAACTGGTATTTTGTATCTATAAAAATGTTTCTAAGCTGTTATAATGTTTACAATTTCGAAATACAGACAGGCCTGAAGATTTATGCATGCATTAAAATGGTCGCTCATTATTAATTATAAGGCTGGTATCTTTCCAAATGCAATAGAAAGCGGATGAAGGTTACATTGAAATGTAATGACTTTTGCATTAGCTGAAATTCATGCTGGACTTCCAATAAAAACTGAAGCTTATTTCAGTGTGGCCCCATTTATCTGTATGGGAGAATTTAAAAGTAATTTAAAGCAGAACCCTGCATGGTGATGCTAAAATGGAGACACATGCATGGAATAAAGGCTGGAATAAAATGCTTCAGATTGACATTTCAGGTCAAAGTGGCTAGCTAGAAATCATACTGCTGTATTCTTTAATCCAATGTCGTCATCCTATGAAACTTGGCTTTTAATGTCTGCAAGTGGGAAAAAAACCTTTGGTCTTTTAAAAGAAATTAAATTAAGAAAATGCTATTTTTGTGGAATGCACCAGCAAAAAAATCAGTATCGAGTGAGAGGCAATTTTGTTCCTCTCAGGTTCTCGCATAATTGTTAGCGGCGAAACAAGGCTAAGCACTATGGGAATCTTCAGCGGCACATTTACATTGATTTATCGAGATCGTTAAGGAGAAAAAAATGAAATATGCTGATGCAAGGCTTTGTGTGTCCAAGCTAAACGGGCACAGCTCCAGCTGAGAGCACGGGACGTGATGGAAGGACCCACCCGTCGAAGGTCTAGCCCGATCTGGAGCAAAACACCCCGGGATTTAGAATTGAAATTCCAGTCGCTGCAATTGATGGAGCTGAATCGCTGAGCCTCCCAATGGATACGATATGGCCCCGTTTCACAGATAAATTAGGTACTTGACAAACAAACTATCACCAATGCTGCTATAGGTGCAGATTTATGGAGCAAATTAACTAATATTTAGTTAGCATTTAGCTACTGTTGACCCGGCTGGTTGCGAGCGTGGAAATGGTTCCATCAATAAATATTAGCAAGAATTGCACATAGAAACTCACTACAGCTAGATGACGAAAAATCCCCAGCTCTGTTTCTGTTTGGTCCATAACATTACAGCATTAATTGTTGCAAATTCAGTTTGTAAATTGCAGTAATCAGTTTACTGTACCATGCACAGTTTTGTTCCATCAGCAACACGGGAACAATACAGCAATATAAATGTAATTAAAAATGCTGGCAACACTTTCTATGAATGCCACGCCTTAACAATTTATCAGTGTATTCATAAAGCATTATAAAGATGGCAATAAATATTTATAAAAAGGCATAACACATTATAACCATGTTTATTATGCTTTATGAATGCTATATGGAGCTCTCATCTATAATGCCCTACAGATACCTTCATAATGCAGTACAAAACATCCTTCTTATACCTACCACTCTAATGCATTATGAAGTATTATAATCAACACTATAATGCCCTATGATTGTCAATAGAAGATGATGTATTATGTACTATATTAATTCTTATTATGATCATTATAATGCATTATGAAGGTACTTATAGTGCTGTCAGGGTCAGCCCCTGTGTCTCACTGTGTCCCTTCCCCGTGTGGCCAGCAGGTGTTGCTGGTCATCCCGTTCTT
>JAODKE010000055.1:435263-448215 GCA_026779605.1 Mormyrus hasselquistii
TTGTCAATTAGCCTCACCTGTCCTGTGTTAGTCTCGTTACCCCTTAGTATTTTAGTTCCTGCTTCTGTCCTGTTCCCGAGTGGTTTGTTGCTTGTGATTTTGCTGATTGTATTTGATTACTGTTGCTCTTTTGCTTATCTGGTTTCTGCTGTTTAGCTTTATTTTATCCCTTTTACTTTTGACCCCCCGTGGTCCCTTTGTTTTGTTTGGTCTTTCTTGTGTTCTTTTTTTTTTTGTAGTTCAATTTAATAAACCCCATTTGTGTTCCTGAGCCCTAAGTGGGTCATTCACCTCTTTGTGCACTATGCCCCGTTCCTGTGCCCGCACCCGAGCTGCCCGCCTCCTCGACAAGTGCATTATAGATGAGAGCTTCATTGGAGCTTATGAAGTATTACTGTATAGTCAACACTATAATGCCTTATGACTGTCAATAGAAGATGCTCCAATGCTTTATTAAAATTTATACTGCCCACTGGAATTGCATCATGAAGGTGTTTATGATGCATTGTAGGTGACAGCTTTAAGTAAAGTGTTACCAAAGTGTTTTGTTTTTCCGTTTCTTTAACTAACGATCGGAATGAAAGGACAAACCAAACGGAACCACGCTCTGTAGTTGTACCTGGCAATGGCAGAGATGTTTTCTGTAGGCTGACCTGGCAGCCGCCCTTCCGGCATCGCCGCTGCTAGCGATTCAGCACCACGGACAGCCGCATGGCCCATAGCTCTGGGCACCTGTGGCAGGGTCACTTCGCGTATTACTGCCCCTCGCACTGTCCAGCCACAGAGCCACTCGAGCACATGACATAGTGCGTCAGCGTGTCAGTTCTAAACAAACCCACCTCAGCGTTCACCAGAAAAGTACTTTTTAACCTCTCTGCACCTCTCTTGTTTTGTCGTGTCACGGTTTACATCTCTCAGCCTCGGGGGATTTGTTTTTTAAGGTAGGCAGCATAAGAGGGGCCGTAATTAATATTAGCCAATGATATGATTTGAATTGTTGAGTGACAGGGGAGGGGCACTCTGGGGGACCAATCAGCGTTCATCCGGGCTTAGTCCCTTTCTGACCCCGCCCCTGTACATACCCCAGCTCTGTCTCTTGCCACCTCTCAGGTCCAGCACGCCTAAAGATCCTCCATTTGCTGTGTTAAACTGTCACCCTAGAACCAAAAGCACCGTCTCCCCTCGCTCCTACCGCTGCTAAAAGCTTGAAGCCACGCCGCCTTGCTAATGGTCAGGGCATATGTTCACTCCGCAGCATAATTCTGCACTTTTGCACCCTGTTGTTTCATTCGATTATCCTTCTAAACACATCCTGAGGTAAGTGTCCAGAAATAGATCACAAACGGCCACTGCTTGTTCCGCCAAGTGGTACCACATGTGCCATGTAATCAAAGTCAAAACTGGACTCTCGGGACTGTGCCTTGCGAAATGAAGCACGGTGGATGTATTACTTCACTAATGTGTGTCACCCTCTGTGTATTCGTGTAAAGATCTTGTGCAAGAAGAACTAATGACTCTTAATGTTCTGTAAATAGCCACAAACAAACACACTGAGATGTGATTTGCTAATGACTCCGATCTTGACAGCAAGGGTATAATTCGAGAAGTCGATGGCTTCCGCTTTCGTTCCCCCAACTCACTGACACTTATAATCATAAATAAGTCGCTGGTCCGTCGCTGATGGCTTCACTTCTCGAAACACAGAATTACATCAGAGACTCTTAATATCAGTTGAATGGGTCATACATTAACTAGCATGAGGCATATAAGTTGAATTCCACTGTTAATATGACTCATATTGACTCATATTGACTCATCCTGTTAGCCTGAGGAACAGGGTGGATAACAGACCATAATACTATAGGAGAGGGCATAGTTAATTATAAAGACAACATTGGGTTTAGCGGTGACTAAGGAAATACCTTGCAATGTTAATAGCTATGATCAACGGGAGTAACAGAGTAGTGCTAAGAATGACTAATCAGACTGTTTTCAGAGATAGATTCCCTGATTTTGCATATGCCTGTGTGTTCCTTTTATTATACAAAATGTATCATGGAGTTTTAAAATATTAATCTAAACCGGGAAAAAATAAACTCTCAAAGTGCTACACTTGCACTTATCTTTGATGAAAAAAAAGTTGGCTTGTATTAGCTAAAGGGTGGCAGTTTACATATTGTTTGCAACCAGTAGGCTGACATCTACAGTGCCAAAATGCTATGCCCCCCCCCCCCCACAAACCTACATAAACCAAAGAACTCATATAAAATATTCAGCGCTATAAACTAGCAGCATTACTCTGACAATGCTGTAAGATAGCAGTTCAGAGTGTGCTCCGAAATGGGGCAGGCTATTCTGTATCGTAATATCAGTTTTTAAATAACCGTTCCTTCATTTATTGCCATTGCTTCCATATATCATACTGCTATAATTAGCCGGTACAGTAAAAGCTACGTTGCTATAATTAGAGAAACCATCACATGTAAGCGTAGACATATTCATAGCCTGGAATATTTTCTGACGCGTCTGTAGATGCTCAGTTGTCTGAGTGATTTAACTCCGGGTTAATTGTAAGTTGCTATGGATCCTTGTGTTGTGAGACCAGATCTGTTTAGGCTGTTCCACGCACAGCTTTCGGATTAAACGAAACCCCTGTGGCTTTCTGAAGCCCAAGCTAGACAAACGTATGCCAGACACTCACCTTATCATCCTCACCAGCATCATAACTCTCTCGCTCCTTTGCTCACAAACAACCGCTCCCTCTCTCTCCCTCTCTCCCTCTCTCTCTTTCTCTCTCTCTCTTGATTGAAAGGTTGAGGTTTTCAAATGAAGCAAAGCAAAATCCACATCCTCCTGATAGACATTGTTCTTCTTCCACTTCATCTTAGAACGTTGGTTCAGTAGAAGTTACGTGCATGGCAAAAGCAAAGGATGGTAGGACCAAATCGATTGTGTCTTCAAGAGATCTGTAAGTCGATGAGGATCATCAGTTATTATGTGGTTGTTGAGCCAGAGCTTTCATTTTCAAAGTAGTGTTCTATTTACGATATCATTTACCCATTTACATAGATAGATGAGATCTCAAACAGCACTGATGCCACCTCATGACCTGTGCTTCCTGTGATATGGTTAAGAATTACAGATGATGGTGAAACACAGATACAGAATTTGGATGAACATAGATGAGTATAGAGGAGTAGCCTTGGTGGTGTTAGTTAAGATATAGGAATAGGAATATAGGAAGATCGTTTACTGTAGGGGTGGGGCACCTGATCCATGGGGAGCCGGTGTGGGTGCGGGTTTTTGGGATGACCTCTCAATCAGCCAATGACAGCGGGTCCCCAGGACTGGAGCTGAGAACTGCTGCTTTATTACTGGCTGATTGAGAGGTCATCCCAAAAACCCGCACTGACTCCGGTCCTCCGTGGATCAGGTTCCCCACCCTTGATTTACTGCGACATCTCAGGGTGAGCATCTTCCTTAGAAGTTATAAAAGAGGCCCCTCCAAGTCCTAATTCATATAATGAGCAAATGTCTTGACTTTTTTAGTTGGGAAGCTCAAAAGCAAAGCAATACTCCTTTTATCTGAGACAAGGAATGTATTGAAATCCATGTTTCTTCATGGACAGTTTCATTGTAAAAACTGATATAGGTCTGGGAGCCTTAGATGAGTAAGTCATGAGGACATAGAGTCAAAAGGCAGAACTGTTGAGCATGATGGCTGAAATGGCAATGCCTTTGGATCACGGCGTTACTCTGAAGTAGGTTTTAATGAGAAAATTCAGTGAAGAGATCCTCTGGATTGTTACAGTGGCAAATCAGGGGGGTGTTCCACAAAGCAGGATTTCTTGCTAAGCAAGATCACTTGTTGGATTTAAGGTAGTCTGGGCTAAACTCTTTATCTTTGTTCACTTACATGTACTGTAGCTTATACTACCTTAAATCAGACAATTTCTCCAGCTACGCATGAAGTCCTGTATGTGGAACACCCCCCTTGAAACCAATCTTCTGAAATATCTCATATATCAAAAGTTCAGATCTTGATAGTGTAGATAGTTTTATGATGGGTGGCCCATTGAATGGAGCTTGTTACAGAAATAAAGACAATGAAGAATGGATTTCTCAGGCATAACCTTTACCTGCTCTGTCAAACTGAGAGACTCCTGAAACGCCCAAGCGGGGGATTTCATTACCTCAGAGTGTGCGGAGATTAAAGCTCCGAGGTTCAAAACGGACCCTTCATAACAGCCCTCAGAAGAACTGCAGCTTGGGAGGCCAACCTCAGCCCAGGACTTATGGAGAACAAACCTCAGCTCCGTAAGAACCCAACAGGCACAAGGAAAGACAGCAAGAAGCTCTCTCGAACCCGAGGCCAATGAGGTGAGGCTCCCCGTGCCATCATGGGATTTCCCCCTGAGTTCTCCAGTCCCCACCCCCCAGTGGAAAACAGTTGGCAAATTGTCTATAGGCATGAATAGTGTGGATAAACCCATAGCTTCCAAGACACCATTGACCCTGCATAGGACATTTGGGTACAAAAAATGGATGGATGGATGGATGGATTGATGGATGGATGGATGGATGGATGGATGGATGGGGGGATATGGGCTCAATATGGGCACGTAAACATGGGTATTGGTGTCTAAACTGCAGCGTTGTTTTCTGTGGACTGAGACAAAACAAAACATTAGCAGCGACAAGGGGGGGGAGAGACTGAATTGCATAGAAAGCACTGGTGATGTGACCCTCCCTCCCCTGAGTGTCTCCCTCCCTCTTCATACAGACTGGTTGGCTAAGAATGGGCCAGTGCTGAAACAGGAGATGTGCCCTTACTAAAAATGTATGCCATAGGAAAAAGACCCTTAACCTGCAACAGCTCTCAATATCTGCTCTACAAGTGTCCTGCTTTGAATTATATGTTGCTAGTCATCATAATGGATAACATCTAATTAAATATTGTTTTCTACTGTGTAGTTTAATTACTTAATCAGGTAATTTAATGTTCAGAAATTTGATTTTTGTATCATTCTCGCCCTGAATTATGCAAATCATTCTATAAACAATATCACGAGTGAGACATATTTTGGTTTCATTATTTATTACAATTATTACACCGAATGCTAATTATTTTGTTATTCTTAACTGATTATGAAAAGCTTTGGACAGAGAAATGTAATTAAAAATGTCCAATGCTGCATGAGAGATTAAAAAAAAAAAGAAATAGACCACAAAATAGCACATTAAAATATATATTAACAAATATGTGCTAAATCACAGTAATGTTCCTTTCAGTGCTTTTAATCTAATGAATTCTTTCATTACTACACGCCTCAGACAGTTATGTGATTATTTCATGCATCACGGAAAAAAAGAGAACATTCCCCATTCATCAAACTTAGAAAGTAACGATACGTCGACGGACAAAATCCTCTTAGATTATACCTTTCAAATATCTACTTTAATCCACTGAATCAGAGCAAATCTGGGCTAAACTACTTTAAACCTCAGGAACATATGGATGTCTAAACCACAAAGAGGGATTTTTGTCATTCCAGTAAGTCTAAAATTAAACATCAGGCATTTTATTCCCCCCGTCTTCATTTTTGTCACTTATATCAGGGCCGTTTTCTCAAAATTAAGCAAACGCTGCACCACAAGCCATCAGAAAGCCTGCAAGTTAATGTCTGTTTGCTTGACGCATGCAGTCTGTAGTGAAGTTTAACACTAAAGGTCGATGTTAATTTCAGCGCGTTCTTCATTAGGTTCTGGGTCTAGCTGTGCCCCAGGGTATATAGTATTCTTGTTATTGCGTATGAGCTGCATGGTTTGAGGACGTGCAGCAATAAAAAAGATGAGAGTCTCGCTATTTTGCATTAGGAAAAAAAAGAGAAAAAAAGAGTTTCAGTATGGAAATTTGTTTTGGGTTCATTAATATGATTAATATCAGCTCAGTGTGTCTGTGACACCATTATAAAATATGAAAAAGATATGCAATGCATGGATTCTTTAAATATTATGAAAAATATAAAGGTATTATTAGTATGAAGCCCTGTTAATATGGTATAACAGTGTGTATGCACATACTTTTAATTGAAATGGCTTTAATCATCAATAATGTTACAGGGATAGATTAATAACAAATTATCTAGCAGGATTTTTATGATTTGATCACTAGTGGGTTGAAATATCTGTTGAAAATTGCTGAACACCTGCAGATTTATTTGCATACCAGGAAACTGATTTTTAATGCGAGTAAATCAGATTCCATTAAAACTTGCCACTCGTCCATTATAAATGGGTTAAGATCTACGAACATACTCTTACTCTACCTAATATTCAACCAGCAGTGCAGTGTTCAGTCTGGAGCCTTTCCCAGGAATCACAGGGGACAAAACCAGGAACACCGGCGATGCAACACAATCACAGGACATTCACACACTTTTACGTATCACAGGCAATTTCAAAGACACTCATTTACATAATTGCGTGTTTTTGCACTGCAAGAGGAAACCTACACAAATACAGGGAGAATAGGGGACTCCACCGCGCAGAGCCAGGTTTGGGAATCAAACCCACTACCCTAATGGTGTTAGTACGCTGACTATCACTGTGCCATGGTGCTAGACCCCATAATAAAAGCATGCTGTGTGCCATAATGTCGCCTTTAAATCCAGTGAAAATGAACAACCAAAATCTGAACAGAAGAACCAGATTTTTGTGATAAAAATGTTAAAAAAATCAACGCAGCAGCCTTGTTAATACAATTTTCAACCATTCAGCTGAAATGGGGGATCACAAGATGCAGAACCTAAAAGTCCATTGAAAGTAAACATTGTGATCCGAAGGCATTTTCACTTACATTTTTAAGCGCGTAGCTCTCAGGAAACGCTTGACCATTTAACCGGCAAACTGCCTACATTTTGACATATACCAAAGGTGCGGAAATGTTTAAAAGCTGAACTCATTCTGTTTGACGAACAATGAGGAAAAGAAGAGGGAAGAAACATTCAACCTGAGCTGCTTCTGTCACTCAGTATTTTAGTTTTTTTGTTAGGGGGAAGTTATTGGCCGGCCTTTCACACAGACCGCAGGGTACAGTGGACCCCGCAGCTGCAAGAATGCAATTCACATCATCACCGAGCAGGTAAGTGAGGGAGAGAGAAAGAGAGAGAATAAAGGGACAAGACCACAGCTGCAGATAAGTCTTCATAAAGGCCGGTGTGGCTCATCTTAAAAATACAAAAACCGAAGCGTGAAACTTGAGGCTAAAAACCTACGCTAAATATAGACATTTAGAGCTTTTTCATTGAATTACCAAAACGTGCATGACTCTGCAAGCGGTAAAGGTTAGCAGTAGATAGTGTTGGAAAGGCTCAAAGGATTATGGGTATTTATTCTGGTGAACTGCTCTGGTACACATTATGAAAAAGGTTAGCCTTTAGACTAATCTGTTAAATATTCCGCCTGATGTGTCTGCTGTAAGTGATGAAACATTAGAATAGCCTCTGAGGTGTCAGAGATAATGTAGCTTTGTCAAGTTTGTGTTTAAGAACAATTTTCTAAATGAGACAATAATGGCATCATACGTCGGTGGCTAACGGAGCCTCCTGCACTGCGACTCTACACTGCTGTGAAGAATGTCGTCTATAAATTGCATCCTGTAGTTCCTGCTTCAGAATCAAAACCCTCCGGAGTCATACTTACCAGGCATTAATTGCACTTAGCAGTGATCAGTACATTCGCACGGCCTCACAAATATCACAAATTAATATAATTATAAACTGAAAACTGGGAAAGGAGCCAGAGTGCATGCATGCAAAGACTGTGGCAACCCCACATGCATGACAAGAATATTAAATATGCAGGAGGGAACTTCAATTACTTTAAATGGTGCAATTTTTCCTGTTTTTTTTAGCCTGTACCTCATTGACAATAGGTGATGAAATGATTGGCAGGTCAGCGGTACATTTTCCAGCATAATGAACCCAATTAGACTGACATTTTTGATTAAACGTTTGCAGTATATAAGAATCTTGCATATAGATGAATGACCCATAAGGCCTCTTGCAGCATGGTCTCCTATTCTGCATTGAAATAAGTTCATGCTTTGGTTTTTCTTCAGTTTTGGGGTAATTAATTCCCAGTGATGCACAGCCTTGCAGACCATTCCCAGTACACTCAAGCTTATATCTTCTGTTGTTAGGGATTGGATTTAGTGAAATATTCATTCATCCATCTATTCTCCATGAAATGCAGGGTTGTGTCAAGCACAGGAAGACACAAGACACAAAGCGGGATACACACAGGACAGAATTCGGTGAAACGGTCAGCGTGATGTGTTTTGTTCACCGGCGAATGTGATTGTTGTGACCGATGTCACAGTTTGTTTCACACTGAGACAGGTTTCCTTTGGTCTGCAAAAGACACTGCACCCAGTCGCCATGGTGAGGGTATTGATCCCGCCCCCCATTAGGAACTGGGATCCACTGATTGGCTAACATGGGATTTCTGTCTCTCCCAATAAACTGCTTTAAACCACTTTAGAAAAGCAATTAAATAATTAGCAGGACAAATAACCTCAATTGAAAACCCCACAACAACCTGGGTGTGTGAATGCCCCCCCCCCCAAAGTAACACTTTGTGAAAGCATCCTTGCATTTACTAAAGCAGCAAATCATTGTGAATATGTCTCTATCAATTTTGCACACCTGGACTTTGCTATTTTATCCCATTCTTCCTTGGCAAAAAACATCCAAGCTCCATCAAATTGCCTGAGGATTTCCAGTGTACAGTCTGCTTTGGGTCATGCCAGAGGTTTTCCGTGGGATTAAGGTCTGGGTACCTGCCAGTCTTTCCAAGATGGATCTTGTTTTTCTGAAGCCATACCTTAGTTGACTTGGTTGAATGTGTATTTTGTGTCATGTTGGAAGGTGAAATTCCTCTTAATCGTCAACCTTCTGACAGTGGGCAGGTGGTTCCCTTTGCCGTCGTATCCTGATATTTGGAGTCAGTCGTTATCCCATCTATCTTGCCCAGAGTTGCCACCTCGGTACGTAATGGCAGGCATGATGTTCTTTGGATGACCAGCTGTGCTGTCTTTGCACCATACATTTTTCTTTAAAATTAAGGCCAAAAATATCAAAGCTTGTGTCATCATAAACCATTTTTCTAGACATTCTTTGACATTTTTTGGTAACAATTTATAAATGCATTACGAAGATGCATTGTAAATCGGAGAACATTCCGTGCACCTTCATAATGCATTGATAGAGCATTCATAAGCAGCATGTAAGCCGTAACATCCTAACATACCTTAACAACTGATATAGATTAATAACAAACATTATATATCACATTACAATCATATATTGTTTGTTATTAATGTTATGGTATGTAAAGCTGTTATGGTATGTTAAGATGTTAAGGTATACTTACACGCTGCTCATGAATGTTCTATGAATGTACGAGGAAGGTGCATTGAAGGTGCACTATGAATGTTTTATGAATGCATTATGGAGGTGCACTGAATGTTCTATGAATGCTTTATAAAGGCATTATAAAGGTGCAGTTAATGTAAAGCATTTCCCATTTTTTTGTGAGGAATAACTTCTATCTTGCTATCCTACCCTACCCTAGCCCAACCATGTGCAGAATATGGGATATTGTTGTCACCTGTTATGAGTGACCAGTATCCCCTGTAATGTTGCTGCAGGCTTCTTGGTTGCCTCATCATAAAGACACTATGACATCACCCTCAAAGTAAACGACGGGAATGATGCACACACCAGAAGTCTTGTAGAAGGCCCCAGAGTCACAAGTGTACTTGTTTCTTATTGGATAACTGGGTGTGAATGTGCTCAGAATGTAATCTGTGTTGTGGGCATGAGTTTTGCAGTCTGTGTCCGGGGCTCCAGCTGCAATACCTGACAGGCCCAGTCAACGCATCTGCGGTAACCACGTCGCAAGTGGGCGCCTTGCAGGAGCAGCTGTGCAGGGCTGAATCCATGCAGCATGCTATTAAACTGGAAATACCCTCGCCTTTGTGTTCGGGGGCTACGATGAATATTCCACATACTGCACGGATCCACGCTGGCATTTCTGCAAGCTGCGGGCAGCGAGGAAACAAAAGCAGCCGGTCTCGAATCGAAAAGCACCTGATTTTCAGTCACGTAGAATCAGAATAGAAAAATGAAAGACAAAAAAATTCATTGTGCAATTATCCCCATGAGGAATGTGATGTGTCTCTGAAAGCTTTACTGCAGAGAAATGATACAAGGCTGTACCCCGACAGGAAGAAGGTGTTACATGCAGAAAGGATTTAAAACCAGGCTCTACATGGAACCGAGATTAAAGACCACACAGACTATAAGACCACATATACTGGAAGTCCACATAGACTATAAGACCACATAGACTGGAAGTCCACACAGATTATAAGACCACATACTGTAGACTGGAAGTCCACATAGACTATAAGACCACATACTGTAGACTGGAAGTCCACATAGACTATAAGACCACATACTGTAGACTGGAAGTCCACATAGCACCCAAGTACAAAGGCTCTCCCTGACCTTCCTGATTCTCATTAAAAACCATCTCCAGCTACCTGGGGAGTTAGCAGGGGGCGGGTATATAATATGTCCTTCATCCTTTCATTTTCCTCTATGATTCTCTGACATGTTTGCCTCACGATCTCCTGGTCTTTAAACTTTTCTCACATTTAACAGCGGTTTCCTAAATATATCATAATCAGACCTGCCAAGTGATAAACTGTGCTAATTAAATGTAATAATTAATTGATTCAAAATGAACTGCGTGAATTAACAGATTAATGTTGACAGGCAAAACACCACACAAGCTTTGTAGCGATGACTGTACTGTATATAAGATGCCTTTAATGACACATTACTGATCCTACTGATCACATTAGAAAGGTTTTATTGTTGTAAAATATAGCCATGCATTGTCCATACGTTGACTTGATCTGCTTTATTGAAATGATTAAAATAATGATTCAGTAAGTTTAATATAAATATGACCTTTTGGTCTTTAATCCAAACTTCCTGTTTAACCTGATTCTTACTTACAAAAACATGCACTTAAAGTAAAACAGAGTTCATCAGGTCTATAGCCAGAAATTAATTTCGGGGGGGTTCACACTCAGTATTTTATTACGTGGCTACATGCCTTTCATTCTCACACAAAGGACCTTTACCGATAATACTGTTTTGATAAAGATTGCCTCCTTAAACAATAATAACTTTAGGTTTACTGTAATTTGCCTATCATGGTATAACAGCACTTCTCACTCTAAGGTTGATGATTGAATGGCTTTCAGCATTTGGATTTAAAGCGCATTGTCCTGTGAATGAAATGAAGCCCAGCTTTGCCTGAGGGTCAGTTAATGCACAGGAAGAGCTTTTTAAAATGTAAACAGGGCGTATTTACAAAACCATTTCCTCAGACTGGGTTACTGCCAGGCTAGTTACTGGAATTTTTTGGGGGACATATTAGCTGTAGTTCTCATGGGATTCTGAGGTGATTATGAAGCTTTGGGCACAAGTGAATGAATGTATGAATGTTACATTTATATAGTGCTTTTGAAGAGACCCAGAACCAATGGGGAGCCAGTTCAGCCACCACCCGTGTAACACCCATCCGGATGCGACATTAGCCACTGTGCACCAGTACACTCACACGGTGGCTACGGTGAACCGAAGCCACCACAGTACTAAGGTATTGCAAAACTAGTTAACTTAAATTATAAATGATAAAATGCAAACATAGCGGTACCATGGTTTAATATGTAATCAACTATACAAATTGTTAGGTATAGTTGGTAGCCAAGGGCGTAGACTTTGGCTGGTACATTGGGGGGGTTGAGGTCTCCACCCATTAGAGGAAACATGATTATTGTGGGGTTGTATTAGCTGGATTTGATTTATTGGGGGGGCTACAACCCCACCCCCCCTGTAATTTATGCCCATGTTGGTAGCCCACACATTGTATCACAGGAACGGCATCAACATATCACTTTATAAATGGCTTAGGAGAATATAAAATACATTTTCTTATGATAGATGACATGACCAGACATGCATTCTCATAAATGACTAAAGCAACACGCATAAGGAAAAGTAAGAATTGTACTGGGGGGGTTAGTGCACTTTCAAACCTTAAGTGCTACAGATATCACAGAGGTTGGCCTCGATTACCTGGCCAGGCGACTTCAAACGGACGGCAAGATAAAGGGTCCAGCTGAAAGGCCAACGCATTCAGTGTGAGAAGAGCGACTCTTTCCGGAAGGGGCCTGGTCCCAGGTTCCACCGAGTCAACGGATCAGAGAAACAGTCAAGCAAGGATGGGATTCTGACACGAAATATTTAAATTTGTGCTCTGATGTATAACTGTAAAGAATATCTTTTACAGTCACCATTCAGACATCAGTATGGCTGGACTTGGGTGTTAGATGATGGACGTGTTTCACTCCATTATAAATACCAAACTATTCTGAGTATAATAGTATTTCCTTATAAATTCCACAAATTACTTGATTAAACTAGATTGCACCAATTATTTATACTTTATTCAGTGTTCAGCTGAAAATTCGTATATGAATCACACTTCATCAGACCAAGAAATTAAACTGCTTGCTTATATTTCTGGAAGATATTTTCATGATAAATTGACTTGGATTAATGAAACAGACTGAGCAACTCTTGTTAACCAGATTTACATTGTAATTAAATAACAAACATCTGTAATAGTCTAATTATATCCTGTGGATGTTACATTTAATACAGTGGTTCCCATGACGCACTGTAAATTTCCATTTAATACAACATGTTTAACAGTGTGTCGAACAAACGTTTCATAAACACAGAAAAGAGAGGAAGCTTACACACAAATAAAAGTCATGATTCTTATGGTAGGAAAAATAATGACATCA
>JAODKE010000055.1:466110-484112 GCA_026779605.1 Mormyrus hasselquistii
GACCTGAATGGCTGACAGTGGTCATTCAGTCATTACCTCATCTGTCTTTGACTTATGCAGCTGGCAGTTTGGTAGTCCTGAGCCACGCACACCTTGTGCCGACCGCACTTCACCTTCTGGCAGGGATCCTTGGCGGGATCCAGAGCTGGAACACAAAGAGGTGGGAGCTGTGCTGAATGGAGCTGGGCTATAGAGCGATTCTTCCAGTGTGTGCTGATGCCCGTTTTCTGGCGAGTCAGCTGACTCAAGTGAAAAATTAAAGCTGGTAGGTTCACATACTTTTTGACTGCTGAGATTAAGCTTAACGCCAATGTTCCTCTAAGGCTACTGCTAGCTCTTTATGCTTCTTACGGAAATCAACATCAGTCTGAACAATAAAATAAAATACTTCTAAGCTAATCGATTTATAAAAGTGGTGAGTGAACTACAATGCCCTTTTTTCGGGAACTCATCTCGCAAAACTGATTTGAATTCCAATGTCATTAAATGACATGGAGGACTACTCCGAAGCCTAATGACACTTTCGGTTCCTGGAAGCAAAGTCCTCCCTAATGGAATTACGTCCCACAAAACACTAAGCAGATCGCTGATGTTAAATAGGTTGTCAATGCCCATGTTCGAGGCTGATGCCTATCACCACGGTTGCAGTGACCTTTGTCCTTAAGGGCTTTCTGCAAAGCCCGGACTGGATTTAAAAGATTATCCTCTTCTGTGACTGCCCTATAATTTTATTTTGCCCTCATAGTCATAACGATGTGTGCATGTTTCCAGCAAGTCAATGATAAAAGGCCATGACAGGTTAAGGTAGAACGTTTCCAATACTTCTGTCAGAGCAGTGTAAACAGAGGACTATCAGTAGACAGAAGATCTGTCATGAATCAGGTAACTTAAGTCAACACCTTAGTCTCTTAAATGAAAACATATTTAAATGTATCAGTTTGGTAATTTGTATCCAGAATTTTCATGCAGTTGCTGGCTTTGCGCTGCAATAGCTAAACAAAGCAATTCAATCAATGCTCTTCAGGAACTTCAAGGTGAAACTGCTGTCATTGTTCATTGTGTTTTGTTACAAGGCCGGGGAGGGGAGGATGGATTAACTGGATTAACAAATGACCAAAGATGTTTTTCCCCCCTCTTGTGCTCAACTGTAAATATGCTAAGATAATACAGTCAACAACCATTTTGATGAGTCTCCCTCCACAGGCTAATATTTTTTATAAGTACATAACTACATAAGCTAGCAAACTGACAAAAAAATCACACACCTTGATCGAACGGTTTGCCAGGGTTCCATGTTCCAGGTTCCTGTAATCACAAAGTTACACAGCTTTACCAAGCAGACACACATTGAAGCAAACATTATTTTTTTTTTAAAAAAAAGGAAATCACCAGTAAATGGATGAGTATGGGTACAAACCTCCACTTCCTGAAAAGGTAGGCAGCGGTAAAAAAAAAAAAAAAGAAAAAAAAAGAGAAGGAAATCAGATATTAAAACAATTAGACAACTACTGCAGTGACACTGCTTAACCCGAGATGGTCACGTGTAATAATGATGTCGTGTACTGGCAGGTATGTCAGCTGAGGTTACGGAAAGCAGAAAAACTGAGCACATGTCAGAGCAAGCACAGAAGCCATATGCCCAAAACTGGGTATTTAAAATATATCTACAGTAGAAGGCACAATGAATATAACTTTACGGCTGCTTGATTTTTCATGAACTGTGGCTGTCAAAAATGCTAATCTGCTGCCCATTCGGCGTTATAATAATTAATACTGACAGCTAATATGTTTTTACTTCTGGTGGGGAGAAGTCCTGGGGAGCAGCCTGTCACTGCCTTTGTTCCTCGAATCCTCAGAGGAGAGTCACGTTACAGTTCTCCATATGGCTGGGAGCGCGGATGCGGAGCGTCCACGTCGCAGAAATCCATCTTGCCGGCGATAGCGGTTTGGCTTTGGCAGCTACGCACCCTGCCTGCTCGCAGTGAAAATTCACCTAACGGTACGAGGCCTACGCTTTAAAGCAGAGAACTGGCAGGGCGGCCGAAAAGAACATTTCCTGATATCCTCATCACTGCCGTGACTTTATTCTTAGAATAGTAATTAATCCGTAGCTGCAAAAAAAAAAAGTAAAAGTAAAAATAGTAAAGACGGCGAGTACTTTAAAGTTATTTTTAGCTCCACGAGAAAACATATGTTTTGTAAAAGCTGAGCGAAAGATGCAAAGTGAAATGGGGACAGTAAACATCCACAGGACAGAAAAGAGACTTCGACTCATTGGTCCATCTCACGGCGAATAACATTGACGGCTGCCTTTTAGAACCAATCAAACCTAACCTTATAAAATGCTATTTGTATCTTGAAATCTATTCTCAAACTTAAGAGGCTCTAAGTGGAATAGGAAAGAGAGTAATTGCCGCCTGCAGTTTGGTTATAGTTTGCTAAGGTAATAATAAATGACCTATATATTCCCATCTGCATGTCTGAGGACTCCGCCACAGGAGACGGGATACCTCTGGAACGTCTGACGCCAAAGCACACGTATACAAGATCTGTAGCAGTACTGATAGCCAATAAGAAAGCAAGACGCAGTAAATATAGATTAACCGAAAAAGTAGACGTAGTTATTTAGCCTCATAAAACCTCACTTATTTCAATGGTCAAAGCAATACATTGAGTTTACGGAAGAGCGATTTAAAGCGTAATGATGACAGGGTATGTTTTAGGCAAATGAAAATTATGATAGTGAATACAAGAGCAATCACTAACTAGGTTCTGTATTCCGTAACTTGCATGTGTGTACTGGAAAAAAAAAAAAAAAAACTACTTCACAAATTCTATGTGACTGCTAATAATAGTGTGGCAGGTTCAACATTTTGCCTTTAAATGACATTAAATAGGCTTAAAGGGGAGTTCCACTCTAAAGTAATACAGAGTCAATTTGGTTCATTGCCAGATGATGACCTAGATTTCCAAATTAAATTGTATTACATGCCCCTCTGAGAACTGAGAACTATGACATCACAAGGTGACATTTATGAAATTTGTAAAATTTTGTAAAAAGGTTTCCAGGTGTCCATTTTGATGTAATTCCACCTCCCGCCCCCAATCGATTAATCAATCCGAGCAGATTAATCAGATCTTTAAGTCAATTTGTTAAGCCAGATCTTTCATACAAAAACATAAAAAACCTGCATTGAAAAGATGCCAAAGAGCTCCCTGGGAACTGAGAGAAAAGGCCGCGTACCTGTGATGGTCTTCTTGCCAGGAAGACAAACAACACAGATAAATGCAAATAAATTAGGCTGCAGAATTGTGGTGGAATTCACCTTTAAGCAGTTATTACTATTATTGGTATCTTCTATAATAATAATACACTCTATAGAGTTCACTGCAATGTACCTATAATAAGGTCATTTTTTAGTGGCTGACAGATTCTGTAGAAGATCTCTATAGTTCCATTTGCAGACATTAAGGTGAGAAGAATATTTTCAAACATATCATTCCATTGACTTAAGAAGGAACGCAGTCTTGCATCTGCTTAATTTTATTTAACTAGGGGAAATGCTTTTTTTAAGCAGACACCACACATGCGCGCCGCCCTGAATTAGGAGCGCGATGAATATTTAAATGGAGGTCAAATGATTATTGAAAAAAATCATGCCCAGTTGACACCATAACCCTGCACTGAATAAGCACTCATGGAAGATGGACCGCTGGATGTGTATCCAATCGAATGCCGTTTAAATGAAACAATCGGAATTTCCGCTAATGATCAACATCATCATGTCACAGTAAATCGTGCAAACTGGACTGAGCTAGATCTGATCTAGACAGCGTGCATTTCGTCCACAAAAGAAATGTAAGTATAAATTACCGTACTAGAATGACTGCGCGAGACAGTACTCACCCATATGTCAAAAATGGCGTGTCAATATTGCAACTGTCACACTGCACACTAAGTACGGAATAAAAAATCTATTACTGCCTCATCTGGCTGTAATTGAAGGCATGAATCAGACAGACACATACCGCACCAGGGGGCTCCATTATTTTCATTGCCCTCTTGACAGCGACACGTATACCCTTCGGATTTCGCCAGTGACCTCATTGTGACTGCACCACGAGGGCCGCGCCCCTATCTGCTCCCGATTCCGGCCCCGTTTCCCCTCGGGTTCTCATGCATCAAAGGGCTATGTTGTCTTTTCTTTCTTTTCTTTTCTTTTTTAAGATGAATCAAGCTTATTAGATGTGCATCTGGAGGCCGACGATGACCCCCGGCACCACGTCCCCGTGCCGAATTTGCTTCCGTGTCTGTCGCCGAGCATCTGTCCCATTAGCCCGCATCACTCGAGGCCCGTTTAAAGAATTACAGGAAGCGCGAGACGTGCCTGAGCAGGTGCCAGATATGAGCCCAAATCAGCTAGCGAGCTAAAAACTAATAATGAGTCATAACGGCGGCAAGCAGCAACCAATCAAAGCAGCAGACAGAAATCATTCGCTTTTTAATGGGCAGCAGATTCCTTCGTCTCTGTCTCCTATGTAGCTTCAGCTAACGGCATTTCTCCATCTTCTATTCCAGTTATCAACCCAGAAATGCTGTAGATACATTAATTACTGTGTGGGGATAAAGTAGTAGACCTCTGACTTTAAAATGTCTTCTTATACATTATATATTACACAGTTTCCTCCTGATGTCTGATGCTGGAGGTTGTCTGAGTCATGCTCTCAATTACATCTAATTAACAGGCTGTACTGCAAGACCTAAACTGCCAATCAGCAGTAAGTCACAGGGCTGCCAACCGATGAGGAGGGTTTGATCAATCATATTTACTGTTCCCTCTCACGACAATAAAAATAGCTGTCCAGGTCTGACTAAACTGAATCGGGGACATCTGTGCCTGAATACAGATGGCCATATCCGATATAAACCTCCTCTTATCGCACATCATGACTACTTCAGTCAGCTCATTATGATTTAGTGTTAGCCGTGATGGCATGCAGTTATCAATGTCAGTTTTACGACCCCCGATTCACGTGTAATGTGAAGATCAGTCTTCTCTCAGTGGAAGACACAATTTTCATACAAGACCAGCGTTTGGCTCTTATAAATCATTCTGACAGTCCAGCTACTTTATAATCCTGCATTCCCGCAAATAATAATGACTTCACTGATATAGTGGGAGAGTCTAAATATAGGTCACATGGGGTAAAAATTACAAGGGATTCATCAGTATTACTGCATTCTTCGTGATGATGATGAGCCTCTGTATAGCGGATTTTATTGCAGAGCCAAACGTGTATGCAGAGAGTCTGCTTTGGGACAATGTGCTCTTTTGACATTCACGTGTCTCTAGGATGGCACAGTGAGATCGATAACGGTCTGGAAGTGTTCTGCAGTACGGTAAAACCATCCAAAAATAAACCATTCCGACCGGGGCCAAACTTGGCATGACTGGCACTGCAAGTCACTCCAATTAGGCTGTGCATACCTAGTTACACACAGCCATCTCTGCCTGTGTTAAAAAGTGCTGCACACTTGGGCCTCTGTCGCAGTTTATGTGCCGCGGCTTTATATAATGGGATAGCAGGTGGTCCTGTGCCAAAAAGAAGAGGCTGCACTATTATACTTAAAAGCAAGGTTATTCACCTGAATCACCTCGGTAAAAAGCATATAAACACATAACAGGGAAAAGAAAAACACGGCGAAGCTAAGCTGCGTGAGCCGTTTATGGCTACATCATGACTCCTATTCATCCATCTTAGAAAAGTTTATCTAGTGGGAGGCTGAAGAACATTCCGGGCAGCACAAGACGCAAAGCAGGGGTCACCTTGAATGAGATGCCAGTTCATTTCAAAGCACATACATGTACACTCACATTTTATGGGACGCCGATTAACCTTGCTGCATGCCTCTGGGCTGAGGGAGGAATTGAGAGTACCGGGAAGAAGCCAACACAACTTGGGGAGAACATGCAGATGTTGATGGCCCAGACTTTCAGCCATTACTTTGGGTGAAGGGAGAAGGCACTTCCTCCTTCTCGGGCAGAAATCACCGTGGATACTCCTCACGGCAAAACGTCGCCGGTATGCACGTCATTCCTCCAAAGCGCCCAGCCGATTACCGAAAGCAACGCTCCTGTATGCGGGTTGACTTTTGTATCGCTGCTCAGTGCTACCCTGGATAGCTCCAGGTTGAAAAATGGCTGTTATTTTTGGGCACGCTTACCTATTTTTATTACTTTAGGAATTACTGTGCCGCGTGCCCAAGTATAATCTAAGGACAACCACAGCAGCTGGAAGTGTCTCTCACACGGGTCCAGCTCAGTGGAAATTTACCTTGTCTGTCGAGATATTGGTGTTAAGGTGCTGCTTCATAAGAAACTCAATATATCCGTTTTTATTCCATTATCTGCCTCCTTGTATCTCGCCCACACAGCGTTTTAAACAAGGGAGAATACCTTGTGCCTTTGGGTCAGCATTTCACAAAAACGCCACACGAGCTTGATCTGAAATTTGATTTGTCGACTGCAGTTTTGATGTCCTGATTTTCCTAAATATAATCAGTACACATAAATGTATATTATTTGTACTACTATTACTACGATAATGTTTCAATGTTAATAATAATAATAATAATAATGATAATAATAATAATAATAATGCTTTAAACTGAATGTAAAAATGTATACTGACATCTAATTAGATATAATTTCAAATCTAACTGAGGCATGTTAACGATTATCGTACAAAGCAGTAAATGTTCAAATGCGTACATTTTTCATATACTGTATGTTACAAATTATAACATCCAGGATGATAAAAACCTGCTTTACAGCGTATTTGCCACCTTTGTTCTTTCAGCGGTTGAAACAAATGAAAGAGATAAAGAGACGACTGTCAAACTAACCTCAAACTTTGATTTGCTAATAGGCTGCACACAAACTCCACTGGCTCTTCCCACGAAACACATCCGTTCTAAGGCTTCGTAACCAGAGACGCAAAAATCCACCTGAATTTCCATCCGGGAATAATCCACATCTGCAAAGTCAAATGGCCTTCAGTGCTGTAATAAATACAAGTAAGAAGCCAACTGAAGCTTATCAGGACGTGCGCTGCCAAGCATCGGCCATTACAATAACGTAATTACGGAAAATGCTGATTGGTTTCATCCTGTGTTGTTAAAGAGCTGCGTATTTGTTCTGGCTGAATCCCTCGGGGACATTCAGCCTGCTATACGGCGGGCAGAAAAAAACTGTGGCAGAACGGAGAAAATGATAAAATACATCATCTCTTACTAAGGCGAGCTCAGTTGTGTACGCTACATTAGGTAATGAGGTACTGTCAATGGTGAAATATAATTCTGTACTGCGATGGCGGTATGATAAAGCGAGATTATAATGTAGGTGTACCAGACCTCAATATTTACCTAAAACAATTACAATGTTTTGTAAAGAGCACTTAGAGTTTTTATTTTATTTATTTATTTTTTTGTTGTGCAAAACTTATATTAAACTTTCTAGACTGCAGACTGGGTCCCCTGCTGTAGGAAAATGCCTGAGGCCCCGTACCTTCTCCACATCATCCCTGCTTTATGATGCTTTAATAGCCTGGGACAGCAACATGCGGGTAGGAGTGCTGTTCTGGAAGCCTTTAATGCTATTCCGTTAGGCCCCCGGGCCTCGGGTCGCATTTAACCAAATCCGCAGCAAATGCCACCGCAGTCCACTCAGTCGCTCCCACTCAAAGCCCACGAGAAAAATACATATTAAGCGTTTCGTGTTATACACAATACAAACACCCAGAATCCCATAAATTGCACTCCACGCCATTTAAAAGGGCATGCATAGTTTTAGCCTAATAATAGAATCATTCCTGGTTTCGTGTCCCCATGCTGTCATCTGTGTCAGTAAGAACCAGCTCCATCTCTTTCTTAATGGTGCGTCATCTTAATTCGCCGACTGTGAGCTCATGCACACTTTGCTACATCCATCCATTTATCAACCGACCACTTATCCGGTACCGGGTCATGGTGAGCCTGGGGCTCGTCCCAGGAAGGAGGCACAAGGTGGGAGAAGACCGTAGAGGGACTGGCAGGTTATCTGCTATAATGTGACAAATTCCCAGTGATATTATTCCTGGTCCCTTTGCAGGAGCACTCCGATTTCTTCGGCACTATCCAGGAAGCCGCATCTGCATGTGCAACTTAACGGGACCAACACGTCACCACTGGTGCAGAAAGCGGGCTGGCCGCAAAACGGCAGGCTGACCTACAGATTCAGGTAGGCCACACGCTACCTGATGTTTTCTTTTTTTTCCATTTTTCCTCCAGACATCGGCGCAGAGAAAGTGAAATGGGACGCGGGGAAAGCGCTCCGGCCCCAGTCAGCGCCATTGGCCAGCATCTTCGTTAGGCTGCTCAGAAGTACAAAAACAGAACCCGGAACCACCCGTTTCTCCACCGCTCTCCTGTGATGACGCCACACGCAGAGAAATTTGCGCCGGTTATCCGAGGACACGCATTCACTTACCGTCTGCGGGCTGCGATCAGAGAACACCTGTTATAAAGGGCTCTCCCAGAAAAAGCAGTCGGGGGAAAAAAAAAAAAGTATAATAAATAAAATTGTATTCTCATTATTATTTAAATCAAACAATTCTATGTAAGCAATATCTGCAGTATTTTCAAAATATATACGGCAGAATGACAGATGCATAAGAAATGACAGCCAACCTCAGAAATAGTGAAATATCAATGGCAGTATGAAGTAAGGGCTGGTAAACACCTCGGGACACGCACAAGCTGGCAGAGTGCTGCAATCTGTAAATCAGCTTTGCCCTTTTGATTCCTATTGACAGCCTTCAGTCGTCCTTGATTAAAATTAAAACTTGGGGGATGACAATTGTTAAATTGTTTAATAAAAAGGGCATGTATATGTAACTGGCCAGGCTGCATCTCTAATCGACATTATAAAGAGCGTGGCTATCGCACAATGAAAATGCGAAAACTGATCATCGATTCATCCACCGCCACCCCTCTCAGACGGCTTCTGCTGTCTTTATTTTGTGCCTTATGGACTAATCGGCACCAAGCACCAGTGTTACTTTGTGCTGTCCTGTTCATACGCACACACACAGCAAACAAACTGCCCTGTTAGTTTTCCGAAGATCCGTCAAAATGACGAAGATGACAATAATGACTTGTGTTCCACAGAATTATCCAGGGATGTGCTGCGTCTTCGCTCTCATTCCACCTCTAAACGGACCTTCTCTCTGCGTGATCGCTCAGCAGGCAGCACTGGAGGTCTGCCCTGTGACGGACTGATACTGCATCTGAGCACTGCCTTGTGTCCTATTCTGCTTGGGATACACTCCAGCCCCCGTGCCCCCCCCCCAAAAAAAAATATGGTCAGGATTAATGGTGTTACATACAGAGTTAGAAATCATTTAACGAACAAGCCCCCAGTGGTCATGACATACTCCCGCATGGTTCTGATGAATCTTACTGTAACGCACTGATATAGCAAACTGCTCAAAATGTAGGCTACTTTATACACACAGGCTGTTAATTTCACAAGAAGATCCGGAATAAAATTACTGAATGACGCCTCAGTAATTAGATGTTTTTAAATTTTGTTTTGTGCGGCTGGTTTTGCAGATGAATACTTGAGTGATCTTAGTCACCGGCTGGGTGGAAGCCCCTGGGTGTTAGAGGTTAGCATTGGGCTAATGACAAACCCCCTACAGAACATCAAAACAGCTGATGAAAGGCGGAAGGGAGTTGGACAGATGCTGTACACAGCTGTCACAGGAACCGTGAGATATTGATGGGTGTAGACTTAAGGGACGCCTGTAAACGTCTCTCTCTGAAACATCCCTTCTGAATGGACCACTACTAACTGCAGAAATGGACCATCTATCCGTTTGCAGGGTTCAGCATTGGGGGTGCAACAATTCATCGATTCTAGTGGATATATCAATTATTAAGGCCACGATACCTTTCAGTCAACGCAATTAATGAATATCTATTAAAATGCTGTCAAGATATGAAGACACATGAAAACGCGGGCTAAAAAAAAAAGTGAAAAAAAAAAAATCTCACGAAGTAGTCTAGAGACTCCTTAGAAGAGAGGCTGACACATTACAGTAGGTTCTATCCAGTTTGGTACAGCTATGTGCCTAGGTTTTCAGAGTTATACATCTCCAGAAACATTTTATTGTTGCTAAAGTACAAATACAAGACAGAATGCTTCCTGTGCAGACATTTTTTATCTTTGTTTAGTTTTTTTCAACATATACGCCTGTTAAAATGAAATAATAAACATTTACTACTTATTTTCGAATTCAAAACAATTCCACTAAAATCAGATTATGTCTCACTGAATTGGAAATATTGATCATGCAATACTGCATCAAATCGTATTGTATCACAGTAACACTTCAAATATTGCCATCATTGAATCACCGCGTTGCAAAATCAAAATCGAATCGAATCACGGCAAAGTTTGCAATTTGCACCGCTATTCAGCACGTGGGTTCATATCCAATGTCAATTTGGAGTTGGATCTCACAGCCATGAGTGGTTCAGCTGATTACAGTCTACTTTGCTGTGTGTGATGCTTGTGTATAAATGCTATGCAATAAACTAGCTTCTAGTGATACTGTCAACTACCACTTCATTCCTGCAACCCTCAACGAGACAGACACAAAAAAAAAAATCCATGAGAGGACTAAGAGAATGATAGTTGAATATCCTGAAAATAGAGTGGCATTTTAAATATTACTCAAGATAAGCGTTAAGGCATACGATCCATTCTTCGATGGCTTTCCACTGCTGATTTCTCGGATACATTTTTCATCTGTCAGCAGTTTATCATACACATCATACAGACTTCACTATTATTCAGCAGTTGTAGTGATAAAAATGAAAAAGGGGGGAAAAAAAACGTTATCTGTTTCTGCCAGAAAACAATGTCAAGCTGTTGATGAATTTGACAAGACTACCTATCCTGTGCATCAGTTGGTGTGAAGAATACAATGCAGAAGAACCTCAAGGATTTCAAGTCTTCGTCAACTGTATGCGAATTACTCTTATTATTGACAAATTTGCAAACATCAATGTCACTACAAGAAAAAATACAAGCCGTTTTTCTTCAATGTTGACTGTGGCTGCATTATAATAAAAACTCACAGCTGACAATAAATTCAACAGCCAGTATCCACATTCTGAGAGTTGAGGCCATGCTTTTGGATACCAGCAATCAGGACATAAATAAAGAAAACACTAAATCTGTTCTGGCAATATCTGGACCAACCAGGGTAAACGTCACAGCAATACAGTCTCCTGACATTTACAAAGGCAACTCAAACACAACCCTACATAATTAATGTGTTTTTTAGTATCGCCCCCTCCGCAAGGTTGCGACGGTGAATTCAGAAGGCATTGTTATTTTAAGAAACTTGAAATGATATCAGTTGAACCAGTTCTTTAAAGGCAATGTTCTTGCATTCATGACATTATAAATTGGTATGTTCTAAATTAAATTTTACTTTCTTAAAAAAAAAAAAAAAAAAAAAAAAAAAAGAACGTTCAGCTAATTTGTGTTTGCGTCTGGAGGCAGATCTTTTTCCAAACAGAAGCACAGTTGCGTAAGTTTCACCCATGAAAAAAAAAAAATCCTCGGGCACCATAAGCAAACCTGAAAAAAGTAGGAAACTACTTTAAGTAGCAGACGGTTATTATCAAATACACATGCCATGCGAAGGGAATGACATTTTAAAGCAATCAAGTACATTCGGTTAGGCCATTCCTTGCAGAAACAGCAATTATCCTGCGGAACTATGAAGTAAAAAGAACAAAAGCCCCTTTAATGCAGACTTATAACTAGTTATACCCAAGAAATCAGTTACAGTTGTGACAAAGAATAACTAGAACATAAAACATTTAAACGAGGCATGACTATGCAACCTTTTGATGGTCTGGCATCTCGTTCAGGATGTACCTGCTGCCCTGCCTGGTATAGACAGTGCTGAGGTAGCCGGAAGGATTACGCTTGGATGATCAAGAACAACTTTTACCATCACCCTTTGCGTATACCATCACCCTTCCTGGTACAGACAGTGCTGAGGTAGCCGGAAGGAGGACGCTTGGATGATTAAGAACAACTTTTTCACTCTGCAATGTAAATTGTGCTCCATCGAATGTCACCTCTAAATATTGTATTTTTTTTTATTGTGACAAACAACTAAAAGTCTTTGAACGCTACACTGCTTTACCCATTCTCTAAATATTATTATTGTGCAAAACAGATTAGTTCGAAGATTGTCGACAGTGCCATCGAAACAAATGACTAGCCGTAGGCTCACGCTGTCTTAAAACACCAATTATGAATGTGCTGGGTGAAGGATTTACATATTCAAAAGATTTATTATCCAATCAGATTTCTGATATATTTGTTTTGTTTTGTTTTTTTTGCCGTTTCTTATGAATAGTACAATATATCCAAGCATTAGAATGAAAATAGAAGTAGCTCCAGGCTCTTCGTAAGATTTCATGACAATATAATAGCCAAGAATGTGATGAAATTCCGACAGCGAGTTAGCGATTGTCACTCCGGGGCTATTAAAACTCACTAACTTCTGATCAAGCCTCAGCTATGAAAAGAGGTAACAAAAGGGTTAACCAGATAAGAATGAACTTAGCATACCAACTGATCTGATTTGCCTTGATGCTGAACATTAAATTGTACAGACTGCAGACACCGAAGGTTCTTTGAAAAACTTTAGCTACATTACTGTAGCATAAATCAACATCTCTGCATGCAGGTACAGAACAAAAAAAGCAACAATAGTGAAGGCTGTCCCGGCAGAGCGGGACCTCAACCTTAACACAGCTGTGGCTTACTAACGTTGTTAATTTCCCCAAGTAATGTATGATATTAGCACACGCCGTGCTAGCACGTGACATTCTGCATTCTGCGACATAATGTGGTTTTCTCTAACAAAACAGGCAGTCATCACTGTGACCTTTGTAGTATACAGTATCTGAGCTGACTGAAAAACGAGGACAGAAACAAAATGCACAGAACAAATGCACCAGTTGAATCACCTTATAAACATTACAGATCAAGCAGGGTTATATTACATTAAGCATCTGCAACTGAAAATAAAAAAGCAAGCTTAGGCCATTATGTTTAATAAAGTAGAGCCCTTTTAAATGCTTTTTGTTTCATTTTGCTTTTTTTACTTCTGTTACCTAAGCCTTCTATTAGTATTGTTTTTGTCTGATATGAATCCAAAGTAAAAACTAGCATTATCACTTCTTAATAAAACTGCATTAGCAACTGTCTATATACAAATATGAATATTCTGCATATCTCCATCCATCCATCCATTTTCTAACCTCTTATCCTGGTTTGGGGGGGGGGGGGTGTCTATCCCAGGTGGCATTCAGCATTTTTATATGACTTTTTCCAAATGTTTTTGATGCCGACGCCGGGACCACGCAGTCACTTATGACCTTTTTCATGCCCATTTCAGTTTTCTGCAATTTGCGGTTAATTACCAGAAGCTGTGAAAAAGTTGTGGCAAAAATGTTGATGTTGTGCCGTATACCCCAAATGTTCCATTGTCACTTAATGCCCAGTCGGTGAAAACGAACGTCAACCTGCCATACTCAAGAAATGTCATCATCTACCATAAAACAGATGGCGGTCCTATGACAGAGATCATGTTTCCAAGCAGCCATTTCTTGCAAAACGGCTTAACCTTTTACCTGTGTTTAATAATTGTTCCAATTAACTAAAGAGTACCAACATATGTGCTATATATGGTCTTTGAAATCCATAAGTCAGGAGGACCTCAGTGAAAATGTCGATACTACTGAGGAATCAAACGTCTGTTAATGTGAAGGCCTGATTACATGTCACTAACTAGACACTTAATCACACAGCACCGCGGCCTTGACTCTTCTTAAAGTGCATAAGTTAGACGCACATATCGGCCTTTAATCTTGCCGTTGATCTGTCATCTACCGAATAGTGAAGCGCAGTGAACAAGTGTGCACAGGAAACGTAACAACCGTATTACAGAGCCAGAATGGCTTTACTTTCTGAACATAGTGTAAAGCACAACCTGTAACTGTCTAATAAGTAAAAAGGACAAACCGTAGTCAAGAGTGTGTCTATCAAACACCAACATCATAAAAATCAATTTAAAATACTGCTATTATTTACTTGGCTGCGCATCCCACAAAAATTTCAGTGACTTTCCAAATTTCTTAACATGAACGTCGTTGGAGCCAAACTAATTATATAACTGAATGGATTTGCTAATTGCTATCAGAGTTTTTTTTTTTTAATTAATAAATAAAACGGCTAGACTTACCGTATTAATTTGCACTTATATTGCATGACTGAATTGTCTTTCGTGAGAAAGTACGTCGTCGAATTACAGCTAGTGTAGAAGACAGTAACGTATTAAGGAGATATAGTCTCATTATTTTTACAATTTAGATACTTTGAGCTACCTAAAGGTACGTGTCTATAAGAAATCACTATGCACAAGCGCCGCGTTAAATTATGGATGCATACCTATGATGAATAACAATAATTATTATAATAACAAGAAGAATAAAAAACGAGAAGTATTATTTGAAATGCCACGTACGTCTCGAAATTTGTCCCAGCGTCCAGTGAGCCATTTATCATCCAGGAAATTGCCTCCGTCCGACCTGCATGCTACTCCGAGCAATTGACTGGCGACGACCGCACAGACAGATAACAAGGCTGCATTGAGCATCTGCAACACAGAAAGGCACAAAAAAGCCATGTCACGGACTAACGCTGCTCCTCATACACTGCATGACTAACGATTTTTTAACAGGTACCTCTGTCTCACACGAGCCCGGGGAGGGGCGCGTGTTGATTTTAATGGAGATAACAGTCACCTTGTGAGCGATATCGGCGCCGTACGCATGTAGCTGACCAGCCTCTCGTCCCTGCGAGCTCCGACTGGCGGCTCCTCAGCTTCAGCTGCCCGCCGGTGCCTCGCTCTCCGCACCGCGCGCAGTCTCGCGGAGGCGGACACGCGCTAAGCACCCCCCCCCCCTTTCTCCGCGCGCGTGCGCGCGTTCCGCTACGCACGGGAAGAGAAGGGGGGTCAGTGTGACCCCGTTATCGACGCACCGAGATGCCCTACACTGCGTCCTCCCTGTCGGCACGGGATCATTTACGCTATTTCCCCCCCTTCGACATGTCAACCCGTCGCTGTGGCGTGATTATTTATATTACGTAGCCGACATTATATTTTGATCTAGAACGACTTCAATGTTGTTCAGCCACCTTGCCTTAGGCTACAACAATGCAAATTTCCCGGGACTTGAACTAATAACCTTCGGGTCTTTCACCCACCATACTACCTACTTTTTATCTATTAACCTGAAATATTTCTGTACATACAGCTTTCACCTTATTAAATTATATTTTGTATGAGTGAATATAACACACTTTTTTTCAACCTCTATGGTGAATGTATGAATGAAACTTGGCATGCATATAGGAGATACATTGGTCTTGTTTGTTGCATAATGTTTGTGGATCTAACAAAGGTCAAAGGTCATCAGAAGTATGGAGCAAATTCGTCATTTATCCGTCTGGCTTTTTTTTTTTTTTTTTTTTTCAGTCATAGTAGGTATTCAAAACGGCGGCTATTTGCTGGGGACAAGTCCTCTTTAGCGCGATATTTCGCTATTTTCCCTCTCATCAAATCATATTTGTTTGGCATCCAATCAATAAAAAAAAAAACACCAAGTAAAAGTTCAGCTCTTTGTCTTTAATTCTGTATTAAAGATTGTTAAGAAAACTACTGTCTTGTATTTTTAATAAATTTATGAAATGATGTGCCGATGAGCGTAATTCACGGAATGGGGCCGTGTTTTTCGCGACGTCGCAAAATGCCATGTTTTTTCTAACCTCGAGCGGAGGCAAGCAAGTTGATGCAGCACAAAGGTGAAATGTTTGTCTTGAAGATAAAATGCTGGGCTTTCTCGTCGCAGTATAAATAGAATTGGCGGTTAATACCGTTTTCTACCTAAAAAACATAAACGAAAAGTTTGGTACATTTTTTTGCTATGTTAAAGAAAGTAAATTAAAATTCTAAGGTCATGACGATAAAGAGCAATCTTTTTTCTTTTGGATGCAGTATACGTTTTTCTGCTTCAGTCATTTGCTTGCCTCCGCTCGGCTAAAGAAAACGGCTACCAAAACGCCGAAAACCGTAAACAAACATGGCGGCGTCCCTGGCAACCTCGCTGGAGGGCGTCTGCTTCTCCGACGCACAGTGGCAGAATGCGGGAAAATGCGCTGACTTCAACCAACTACTCGGTAAGCTTATACCTTTTTTTAATTGAATATGTACACCCTAATGAGCATCGTTCCAAATTATTTCTGAACTCGGACAATTTTGTGGCGATAACAATTTTCAATGATGGTTTCGCAAGTTTAGATGAATATTCAATTTTTCCAGAGCGATGATTGTATAACCGATTATGGTAGGTAATTTTGCAAGATATTCGTGCGTCTTATTGTAATTTTTTTGCCCATTTAAACACTGTCTTATGTGGTAGAATGGCATTTTAAAAAGTCGGTTGTTACAATGCTGGGCAGAGTAACTTCCCTTGACAGGTTCGGGCAGAGTAACTTTCCTTGACATGTTTGTTTACATTAGTTATGTTTCGAGGCAACCGAGAAGAACAGCTACAAAACAGTACGCCGAAACTCCGTTCGCTATACTGTTTTAATAATTTAAATTGTAAAATGTTCCAAGAGTTAAGGACGTCGCAATGGGTGAGGATGGGAGGGTATTGCCCCCACCCCCGATAATTTTGCAAACCCCACCCCTGTCTTTTGATTTTCGCCCCCCCCCCTTTTCGGTTGTTACCCACTCCCATCCCCCTGCCAACGTTTCCCCCCTCCCAATAATTTTGAAGGTCTCATGCCCCTCAGAGCTTGTATATTGATGTATTGCAGAAGATGACCAGTACAAGCGGACGAAGGCCTGTAATTTTTTTTTTTTTTTTCAAGACTGGAAGAGGCAGGAAACCTGATTGCCCAAGATAGACCCAACCCAGTGCACCAACAAAATTCTTATGCAGTAGTGGACTCTAATGAGATTTGATCACCAACTTACTTCTGGAGATGTAAATAGAGCTACATTGTTGAAAAGTAAAGAATTGTTCATTGCAGTAGACGTCACAACACCACAGTTTACCGTAGCACTGTATTGCCTGCTAATGTTTATTAATATATTGCCGATTAAGAAAATTTCCACCTTATCACATGACATTTAATAGACATCACAACACAACAGTTTGCTGTAGCCTTGCGGTGTCTGCTGAAACGTCATACGTCATACATCGCCAATGAACAAATTTTCCACCCTCAGTACCTTGACATTTAGTGGACATCACAAACCCACAGACTGTATGGTTTCTATTAGTGACATGCCTTCACTGTCCACCCTCACTGCTTTCACAATAAGTGGGCATCACAATACCACAGTTTATCATTTTAAAATACATTGCCAAGCCTTCAGTTTTCACCTTCAGTACTGTCAAACTCAGTAAGCATCATAACACCACAGTTTATCATTGTGATATACATTGCCAAACCTTCAGTTCCCACCATTAGCACTGTCATATTCAGTGTGCATCATAAAACACAGTTTATCATGATGAAATACATTGCCAAATTCTCAGTTTCCACATTCAATACTGTCATATTCAGTGTGCATCATAACACCACAGTTTATTATGATGAAATATATTGCCAGGCTTTCAGATTCCACCTTCAGTACTGTCATATTAAGTGAGAGTCAGAAAGCACAGTTTATGATGATGAAATGCATTGCCAAACCTTCAGTTTCCACCTTTAGTACTGTCATATTCAGTGTGCATCATAACACCACAGTTTATTATGATGAAATATATTGCCAGGCTTTCAGATTCCACC
>JAODKE010000055.1:485385-498116 GCA_026779605.1 Mormyrus hasselquistii
CAGTTAAGAATGCAGTTTGCTTGAGATGAATCAGCGATTCCTGATTGTCACATCCAGTTAAGCTTGCAGTTTGCTTGAGATGAATCAGTGATTCCTGATTGTCACATCCAGTTAAGAATGCAGTTTGCTTGTGATGAATCAGCGGTTCCTGATTGTCACATCCAGTTAAGAATGCAGTTTGCTTGAGATGAATCAGCGATTCCTGATTGTCACATCCAGTTAAGCTTGCAGTTTGCTTGTGATGAATCAGTGATTCCTGATTGTCACATCCAGTTAAGCTTGCAGTTTGCTTGTGATGAATCAGTGATTCCTGATTGTCACAACCAGTTAAGAATGCAGTTTGCTTGAGATGAATCAGTGATTCCTGATTGTCACATCCAGTTAAGAATGCAGTTTGCGTGTGATGAATCAGTGATTCCTGATTGTCACATCCAGTTAAGAATGCAGTTTGCTTGTGATGAATCAGTGATTCCTGATTGTCACATCCAGTTAAGAATGCAGTTTGCTTGAGATGAATCAGTGATTCCTGATTGTCACATCCAGTTAAGAATGCAGTTTGCGTGTGATGAATCAGTGATTCCTGATTGTCACATCCAGTTAAGAATGCAGTTTGCGTGTTATCTGCCATAGATGTCATGTCCACCTCCAGAAGATTTCAGTGATTAATCACCTACACCTGCACTCTCTTTAATATCTTGACATTTCAGTTTTGGTATTTCTAATTTTAATTGTCTGCCAATTAGATACCTATTGTAACTGGGTGTTTGAGTCTTTCTTAATCATCTCATCTACGTTCCTCACAGACTGGGTCCGAATTCAGGGGTGCACCCTTCCTACGCTGCATTCGAAGACCGAATATATCACAGCCACGCAACAATGCCATCCCATTTGGAAGGCTCCTTCACATGTATACTCCTTTTGCCGAAGGATCCACCCCAACATATCCCAAGATTCATTGCACAGAGGTAAAGTGGATGTGTCCCGGCTAGCCAATATGAGGAGTGCTTCATGATTCAAGGGTAAGGGTGAGAACAGCTGGTGATAGCCAGACCTTCCCATCTGACAGTGCTTTCTGTTCGACCTTCGAAGAACGCACCTGCAAAGGCTATTCCTTCATAGGCTATGTCCTTCCATGGATGCATTCCCTGAATTTGGACACAGTTACAGTCAATGACTCAAATCTCATCAGCACTTAATCAGTCCTCCAAGGATTGTCAGCTGTAGAGGTCAGGACTGACAGACGGAAATCCTGGGCACTAGGATGTGTGCAGATCAGGGCATGTCATACTGTCTGTGACTGTGTACTGTGTTTGGGACCTGAGTGATAAAGTTAGGCTTTCCTCTGCCCTGCTGCCGTGACAATGATGCATGACTTATGTTCATCTAGGTAACAAAAGATAACAGCAAAAAGATAAAAATAATTCACACACAACTCTTTTTTACAATACCGGCAAATAAATAACTTACAGGTTTGTGCAGTCAGATCTGGCCATCTAGTGTCAGGGTGGGAAACCGCAAAACCAGTTTTATTTCTCACTAACCTCTAAATTAGCACTGAATTATTTACAAGGCAAACTGATTGTCACATTAAAGTCAAGTAATTGTAAAAAATGTAATTTGCAAAAACACGATCAAACACAAGGTCAAAATATTAAATGCACTTTAAAAGCATGTATGTTAAACGTCAATTTACGAGACATTCTAATCAACGAGCATTAGCTTATAATTACAATTGAATGTATTTGCTTTTGCTTATATTTTTGTACAGCAGGAAGTGATAATGGAAGAACAGACAAATACCTTTTGTCTCCCCTAAAACGAATTTGGCATAATACTGAGGTATGCAATAAGTCAACCACTGCTATGTTTACATTAATGTCACTCAGCGAACAAGAAGAAGGAAAAGAGTAACAACAGGCAGTGAGCTGCAGCCCCTCCAGTGACAGGGCCTGCAGTGCCCCACCCCTGCACTGCATCCTACAGCTGTCACTCAGTCGCAGTAGAAGGTAGTGTAATAGCACAGTTTTACTGATCTCTCGTGTTACCATGGCAATTGATCACCGGTCTGTGCCCACAGGTAACTGTGATAATGACCCCCAGCTGGTCCTGTTTTGGCTAATTGCATTGTTAAGGTTTATAAGGTCGACCGCAGAGGGCTGAGGTGTGGTGTGTTTGAGGAAAGAGTTGTCTGTGTGTGGTGGACATTAGTTTGCCAGTTTTGTAACTGGATTCGGGTGCAAATGACTGCTTCTTTTAGTGAAAACTACAATAGAGATGCTTCCCAGGTTACGATCAGGTTCTCCTTGTCATTATCCTCATGGAGGTCCACTGCTCCCTGCACTGCTCCTCCTCAAGCCTAGGATCAGAATCGCGATCCTTTATAGATGGACTATGCGTTCTGATCCTCTCTTTAAAAAGTAGGTCCTCCATCCATGCTTGCCAGTTCAAAGGTATTTTACGTGCTCCCATGCAACATTGAAGAGGCATGTCATTCACATCTCCAGCAACATCCAATGCTTTTAACACCTCTGGACAGATTTCATCTACCTCTGCAGCGTTTTCCCCCACAGAGGCCTCAGACTACCAAAGCAACTCCCTTTGCAGAGGTCAATTTTGATCTCTCAGAGACTTCCAACACAGCCTCCTGGTGAGAGGGTGTATCCACAGAGTTAAGGGGCCCCTCAAAGTGTACTTTCTACTGCTTGACAATATCCCCCGAGTTGGTCCACACTTCCCTACCTTCGGTTGAACGCAGCCTTTGTAAGGTCTCACTTCCCCCCTCTGATGTGTTGAGCAGTAGCCACTTGATCTCTGTACTTTGGCCTGTCTTTCTTGCTTGTGGGAGTTTTACTTGTGTAACGATGTTCTGAGGGCAGAATGAAAAATGATTGGTTCAGAGGGATCAAATTATAGGGGGAGGTGGGACCAACCAATCACATGTCTTAGTCCTACCCCCATCAGTTGCTTGGACCCACCTCCTCTACAATCTGATAGGCTGTCTCTCTGAACCAATCATTTTTTGTTGTGCCCTCAAAACATTTTTTTGTAAATAAAAATCCTATAAGTATCTTCAGGGCCTCTCCCAACTTCTGGCATGCAGGAGTTCTTCGCTGCAACCTTTCTGGCCTGTCATCACTTCTCAGCTACCTCAGGAGACCCCTGTGCTATAGCATTGCCCTAAGTGCCTCTTTCTTCAGCTTGACAGCTTCCCTCACTGTAGGTGTCCACCAGCAGGTCCCTGGATTACCACCATGGCAGGCATAACTACATACTTACTGGCCACGGCTCTTTGCAGCCGCCTCAACCAGAGTCTTTTCAGACTCTATGTCCTTCCTCACTTGGCATGCGTGTGAAGTTTTTCTGGAGGTGTAAGCTGAATTCATCTCACAAAGAAGCTTCAGCCAGATGTTCCCAGAAAATGCTGACTGCTTGTCTAGGTCATCCTCGTCCATCTGGCTTCTTCCCCGTGTGCTGAATACAACTTGCCACTAAGTGGTGATCGGCTGGTAGCTGATACCTTTTTTTTTTCCTCAGGGTCAAAACATATAGCCTCAATGCAAATGACACAACTATGAAGATAATCATTGACTTTTGGCCTAGAGTGCATTAGGGCAGTGTTTCCCAACCCAGTCCTCGGGGAACTCCGGACATGTTTTTGCTCCCTCCCAGCCAATCAGGAGCACCGAATGCCTGGTACAGGTGTGCTGGGTTGGGGAAACACTTCCCTAGGGTATCCATATGACCATTCTAATGTTCAAAATATTCTTATACTCATGAACAGCTCTACCTTTTCCGGGACCCTAGTCGTCATTTTACTTGGGAGGCCCCCCTACCAAGAAAATTGCTAATCATTTCGCTTCCTCTTGAATGCAGATATTTTGGGCTCCCTAGGCTACTGCCTATTCCGCCCCTAGCCAGACCCGGCCCTGGTTATGTCATACCCATTTCGGGCTCCCTAGGCTACTGCCTATTCCGCCCCTAGCCAGAGCCGGCCCTGGTTATGTCATACCCAATTCGGGCTCCCTAGGCTACTGCCTATTCCGCCCATAGCCAGAGCCGGCCCTGGTTATGTCATACCCAATTCGGGCTCCCTAGGCTACTGCCTATTCCGCCCATAGCCAGAGCCGGCCCAGTCAGACGGCCGAGTGCTTAGGTGGAGCCCTACTCAGCACCTCACCCACTTTGGATTCTCCGAAGTTACAGAAACATGGGAGCAACCCTCTTGTCTACTGGGAAAAACTACAGTCACTCAGCCCTGGTGCCAGGAATTGTGGGTATCCCTATAGGGGATGGGCAATCTTGTTGGCAAAGGGCCAGTATGTATGCAGGTTTTTGGGACAACCTTTGGGTCAGCTGATCAAACCTAGACTGGTTCCAGAGCCCATACTGTGCAAGGAAGTACTGCCAGTTCTATCCAGCAGATATCTTTCTGCCCCCCACCACACTGCCCGGGGTGCCATTGGGGGCGGTGACTGACTGCAGGTACGGCAGACTGTGTTCTGTGTCTGGAAGGTTGCCGGTTTGAATCCCTTCCTAGTGACACCTTTTTTTCCCACTATGTAAATTAATTAGAGAGATGCTATTTTTTCGATCAAACTTTTTTTATAATCGCCATCCTCTGAATATAATCACCAGTCTAACATGAAAAATATACAAATTTTTGGTGACTACAGTAAGCAATTTACATACATTGTGGAATGTCATTAGAATATAATGCAGCCAGTAATATCACAAAAATACTGCCAAGATGTGTCATGCAACAAAATAATAAATGTTTCGTTAATTAAGGGAAAAAAGCTCAACTTGGCTAACTGCTGACAGTGGAAGCTAATTTACTGTGTTACAATAACACATAGATTGGGAGGGGGTTCACCCAATGGAGAATGATCTTGACCTCACAAAGAAGGATGTTCATTACCATAGAAGCCTTGAAGCATAAAAGAAGTAAGTAATTTGAAAATCTTTTAAAAGTTTGGATGTGAGATAGATCCTTAAAGTACGTCATGCAGAGTGTCCAACGCCAAGGTCCCTGACTGCCGGCGTGTACCCTGACTGCTGGCGTGTACCGCCAAGGTGCCTGACTGCCGGCGTGTACCGCCAAGGTTTTAAACAGTGTCCTTAACTCAGTCATCATTATATAGCATGTACATTGATATTGTTCAGCTGATGGTTTTATCCAAAGCAACATGAGTTTCTTTTAGACAATCCCTGCATCAGTGATCCTTGCTCCAGGGGCCAATGATGGAACCAGAGATCTTTAAAATCACAGGCACAGTGTCCCAACCGACTAGGATTTGTGGGAAATACACTGAAAAATGCACAGGGCAGGATGACCGTCTGGACACCATAAGTAAATTACAGATCATGTCACCTAGCTGCATATTACTGGACTGTAAAAGACAATCCGGAGAAAACATACAAACTTCACAGTACCATTAGAGGTAAATACCGCCTGTTGTACAGCTGTCGACATTCCAGTCTCTCACATTTGACAATATTTTAAATGGTTTGTTAACTTTATAAACACTAAAGACCCATGAGGAAGGTTTAAAGAGAATGACAGGATATTGTGATTACCGCAGTCAGAATTCTTACAGTTAAGTACATTGTTTATGCTGGCTGACATATAGATTTTCTTTAGAGGTAAAAGAGTGGGGAAAATGGGGTGGGGTGGGGTGGGGGGGGTGCACATTTTTCTTTTGCAATGATCAAAGGCGATTGTTATGCTTTGGGGAAATGAAACCAGGAAAACCTCAGCGACAGAACTGCTGCCGTGTTCTTGCCAAGTACAATGTATGAAAACCATCACTTTTCCAAGCCTGAGCTCTTAATTGTTTGTCAAAACACCCTAATGGAAACCTAATTGTTCCATTTGAGGAAGCCCGTCTTCAACTTGCAGATTTTTTTGCTTTGATGTTCCGACTAATGCTCACCATAGCAACAGCATCCATTAGGGTCAAGAGCAATTATCAAACTCAACTTTGACCGCATCCCTATACTGTAATTTTTTCCTGTTGATATACCATTTTATGACTCTAAGAGAGACATATGCGACTGTTTGGACATTTTGTCACAGGCGAAGCAGTTTGCTACAAATTAAAAGCAGAAAACTATGTTAATGTCTCTTCTACATATGGAATGTCTAACAGCTAGCCGGTTAGCGCCATTCTGTGTGCGGAAAAACTACTGTGTAAACCACAGGAACACATCACTCTTGACAGGGGAAATGACAACTAGCTAACCAGTTGGCCATGGTTATTTTAGTTTTGCGTTGGCCTGCCGTTACGTAGATGGAACCAAAATGATCACCTTCAGAATGTCGTAGCTTTACCTGCCTTTAAAGCAAACTCTTTCAAGTAGGAGTGAAAAGAGTCATTTATTTAAAAAAAAAAAAAATGACTGATGGGGGACTTGAGAACGAACAGACCATGCCGCTATGTCAAGACGTGAAAGAACACTTTCAAGGTTGAAGCAGAGGCTGCTAGCTTTATTCAGGCGTAAAAGGCATTTGCGGAGAATAGAGAAGGGCCTCAATGTTCGCCTTTGCTTTGTCATATTCTATTCGTTCACACGGATGTCTGTCTCTCTTGGCAACTCAATAGCGCTCGCAACGGTTTCGTTCTGTAATAAGAGCGACAGCAGCAAAGGCAGCGAGAGGCTATTCATACCCTTGGGGATGCTAAATTATTTACTCACCGGCATTAAAAATGCAAGCCGCAGGTCAGCGAGGTACGCATGTATTACGCTCTGCAGTCCTGCTCATTAAGCGGCGGCGCGTACCGTGTCGTACATTTCAGAACTAAAAGACATGTGGCTTAAAACGTCAGTGGCATTTTGTGTTAGCTTTAAATGCTTAATCTATTCCCTGCTGTCTCGTTTGGGAAATAGAGCTTTTATGCATCAATTCAAATTTTATTAGCTGGGTCAATATTTTCAGACTGCACGCGGATTACCTTGTGCCTTGTGACTTTCCGAAGCAAGGACGTTCCAGGATGATTAAAAATAGTTCTATTCTCTGAAACTGAAACTCGTGAATCAGTTAGTACCGCAAGTGTTTTCCGTTGAACATATCGTTGTGTACAGAATTATTTTCAGCACTCGGCGCAGAATATTTATCAATTATTCTTTTTTCAAAATCCAAACTTTAAACTTTAATACATACATATATACATACAGTACATCTACATATGTGTGTGGTTATGTGTGTGTGTACATATATGTACTGTATATATCAGTGTTTCTCAACCCAGTCCTCGGGGAACCCCAGACAGTCCACGTTTTTGCTCCATCCCCGCTCCCAGCCAATCAGGAACACCGAATACCTGGTACAAGTCCACTGGGAGCTGAGAGGAAGCAAAAACGTGGACAGTCCAGGATTCCCTGAGGATTGGGTTGGGGAACACTGGTATAATTATTGCATTTAAATTCTTCATCATCTTGTACTATGTGATTTTTTAAAGTAAAATAAATTAAATAATTAGAAAATAATTGTATGATTCCATGGGTAAAGCTTACAAGCAGATTGTATCATGCATGCAGGATTCATACAGCTCACCATGTGGGGTTCTGAACCAATCATTGAGGAGGACTGACAAGGCCTTCCTATGATAAACATACATAGGATATATATTAGAAATTGCATAATTGTTTGATGTGTAGTAGGCAAAGTAAAGTATGTGAAGTGAGCAGTATGTCTGAATCATTACCGTGGGTGAGACAGTCGGTGGATGACATTTTACATTCTGTGAAATTCCAAAGTGTGCAGCCGGTGGATGCTACGCTATCCCACAAGGCCACTGGAGGTTCAACCGTAGACGGAGAACGTCGCTCGTTAAGAAGTTTCTGTCAAGATAGCGAAGGAAGTGCTGAAAGAATTTCGTTGGGAAACAATACTGTTACATACTTTGACTTGAATGCATATTTCTTTCAAGTACAGGAGGCTGAAGAAAAGACGTAATGAATTGTGCTTAAAGGCCAATACAGGTTTTGGCTTTTTAAATAGCTGTATATAAAAATGTCTGACGAAGACTGTGTCAGGTGCACAAGAACATAATGACAACTGCTCTCCCGACTTTTTGCTAGCAATTTCAATGAAATTGGATATGATCGTCAAGGCTAACAGCCATTAAGTATTAATAGGTATTAGCACGTCATGGTAATCTCGAAATTCATCGCTGACAACTTCAAAGTCAAATGCTGAGGTTTGACTCAAAAAGTTCACAGAGGAAATGAATCAAAGCTGGACTTGGCGGAAAGAATCCATCAGCCAGTGGCGGGGAGTTCAGTATTCATTGGAGTGTCGCAAATAGCAAAAAATAAATAAATAAATGCCCCAGTCTCTGCTGTTTCCTGGCCTCAAAGTGCAACCAAAGTGCAACCATCACCTGAGCCCCAGGAAAAAAAAAAACGCAGAAGGAAATGGAAAGAGATGATCATTTGCTTTCAGCAGATGTGAAGCAGGGCCCGTTACATAAATGAACATCAGTGGGGGACTTAAATGTGTAATTACTGCTTCACAAATAGGTATTTCTAACAGCCTTCAATTACCCTGAAAACAATCTCACGAATCTGCATTCATTTTGATAGTTCTCGCTGCACGTTACGCTGATTGGCGAAGCAATATTAATACAACAAAACGTCTGTGCAAATCAGGAGGAGAAACATGGTCATGTGGCACAGGAATGGGATGTGGAACACTGGGACTATGGGGAGAATTGGAGAGGAAAGAGTTACGTGACTCTCTAAGGAATGTTGTGATGAAAATGAATGAGAACACACTATTTACACTAATTAGTGTACTGTCATTTGGGGGGGGCTAAGTCTCCCTAAGACGGGTTGACCAGTTAATTCATATCAGGGTGGACACTTATCAATAAAATGCCATAAAATGACAGTGAAATCCTGGCTTACAGCTTCTGTAAGCAGCGTCGGTTACACCTATTAGATGCTGAAGCTATCTGCTGAACACGCTAATGTAAGTAGCCAGGCAGGTGAGAGAGGAGACGTTCGAGCCGGTTCGCTCTTCCGGGAGCCGGTTAAATTGGCAGGTCTGGGCTGAAAATGTGGGCATCCACCTGTGAATTTGTGCTCGATTGGGGGGGGGGGGGACAAACAACAAAGCGGCCGGGAAGTCGTGTCCGGCTGGGCCTGGTATTGTGATGGCGCCACATATAAAAAGCTGAGAAATGTGCAGCTTGGAGTGGGCGGCCAGGTGGAACTGAGCGAGCGCCCCCTCCCCAGATCCCGCGGGAATCCCTCTGGAGGTATTAGCTTTGAGACCTGCAAGCAACAGCTGTGAAATAAACACCCACAGACAGATATCTCCAGGCACGGCCATCAAAAATATGACAAATGCAAAGATCAAATAAGGAGATCAAAATTGTGCGGTAAATAATGTATTTGCTGACACTCATGTGGTTTGTCGTACACAGGATGTCCAGACCATGATTTTGTTTCAACCAATCAGTGGAGAACTCTGTGACTGTGACTCTTTATGTTCAGTTGATTGGTTGAAGCAAAATCTTGGCCTGGATTATTTCTGGACCTGATCCAATCCTCCTCTGCTTGTAGGATATGAACCTTTACTTGAGCATCCTGTTTTTGTCTTTTTACCTTTCACCAAACATACTGTAGGCAATGGAGAGTCAGGGAGTATGACTAGGAATCTGGACCTTGCTTGGGTCCTGTAATCCCCACCAACAAAGTAACTAGACCTGAATTTCACATAAAGTATCCAGCTGCATTAACATCCATCCATCCATCCATCCATCCATTATCTATACCACTTTATTCATTTGAGTTACGGGGAAGCTGGAGCCAATCCCAGCATCTTCAGGCGAGAGGCAGGGTACACCCTGGGCAGGTCGCCAGTCCACCACAGGACCACCACACACAAACACAATCACATTCACACCTATGGACAATTTAGAGCAGCCAGTTAGCCTAATCTGCATGTCTTGGACTGTGGGAGGAAACCGGAGCACCTGGAGGAAACCCACGCATGTACGGGGAGAACATGCAAAAATAAAAATCGAATAGAACAAACAGTAAGCTAAGTATTAGCAAATACAGGAGCTGGCACCCAATCCAGGGTATTCTCTCACTCTGTGCCGCTTCTGCAGTCTCTAGTCCTCCCATGTGAATTGCACTGTTTGTTAACCCAGTCCTCAGGAACCCACAAATGGGCCACAATTTTGCTCCCTCCCAGCTCCCTGCCAGAAAGTTTACATTTTTGCTCGCTACTGGGAGCTGGGATAGAGTAAAAACATGGACCGTCTGTGGGTCCCTGAAGACTGGATTGGGAAACACTGCTGTTCCAAAAAAATGGTTGTAGGATAGATGGATGGATAGATGGATGGAATAGAAGATAGTCACTCAAACTTATTATAATAATGTCATGGCTTCTTCGTACAAGTGAGGTATTAAAACCTAGAGTGCGAATGAGGATTCCTCATTTGTTAATTGAAGTAATTATACAGAAAAATTAGTCTGTGATGAGGTGCTATGAGGTCGCTGAGCACCAGCGCGCGGCTCAGAGTGACGCGCCTAGTGACTGACGCCCCGGGGATCGCGTCGTCTGGCACCTCCCGGCATGTGCAGACATGGGCACGGAGATACAGGGAGAGACGTGTGGGCGCCTGGCACGCAAACGCAGTCCGAGGGACGCAGTGGCGCGCACGACGCAGCGCCGACGGAGAGGAGAGAGCACGTATCACGGGGTGAAGCTGGCCGCGCAGGCCAACAGGCGGAAACATAATGGGGATGACTTAACGGGACGCGCGCACCTTCAGGAATGTATATAAACGGAGTGGGTGGTATGTGGTTCTGGGTTACAGCTTGGTGCCTGTCAACAGAAGGTTGCTGGTTTGAAGTGTCCACTGTTAGGTCCTTGAGCAAGGTCCTTAACTTCCTGAAATATGGCTGAATGCTGCTGGCCCCGGGAACTGGCTGACCTGACCCTACCCCCTGAATTACATGCCACTGGATAAAATCAATAAATAACAATAAATATATATAAAGGAGCAGATGTACAGACATAAAGGATGGATGTGCGTGGAGGTGTGGTCACAGGACGGGCGCACGTCTGTACAGGAACGAGCAGGAACCCTCACAGAGACGTTGTACATGTTCATTAGAGATGCGCGTCTCCGTCACTGAGACCGATGTGATACTGTACACACCTCAATGCATTGTCAACAATCCGATACATTAAAGATACAAATGTAGCAACTACTAATGCGATATGATATCATTCACCCCTGTTGCGGTGCAGCGCGATTCGACACGATGCAATTCCACGCGATATGAATATGGTGCTATGTAATGCAAATATGGTACCGGTAGAGAGATTTTATTTCTCGGGTTCTTTAGCGGCTAGTCATAAATTAACTAGAAAGGTAGATATTTGTGTCTGTAATACTGTACTGCGACTGAGTAAGCATCATATATTAATAAATCAGATTTTACCAATGTGAAGACGTTAGAAATGATGAATCCTGAGTTGCTATTAATGAGAGATGTAGCTTTTTATTCAATAGTTTTTATTGATCAGTTGTATCTGATATAAAAAATACACACACACGCACACACACACACACACACACACACACACACACACACACATAAATGAAACATTTAACCAAATCTTAATTCTTGGGGCTGTATCAGAATGGGACCCACCATGCAGCAGGGACCATTGTCATCTTGGAAATAGGGAATAGTGTCTGCACCACTGAGTGCATCTGGTCTCTGAAATGACCACACGTCCCGGGGCCGTTACACAGCCAAACAGAGCAATCACCTCTCATGATGACTCCCAGGAGAAGGACGTCCATACTAACCCAGACGGACAGGGATGCTTAGATTCTTCTCCAAACACAAACCCATCCGGATGTGGAAATTATGGCGAAAGATGACGCATCAGAAGAGAACAGGACAGCCTGTGAGCTTCTTTTACCAGGTTATGTGACTCTGTGCACTGGCCTTGATAGACGTGGTTTATTCATAAAGGCAGCGGCGCAGGGTAACACTGCAGTACAGTGTACAGGGATGCATCTGAGTGATATGCTGACGTAGAAACATGCAGGTATGTTCCTCCCACAACCGTCGTAAGCTGATAATTCCATATTAAAGTGATTTCATGAGGAATCAGCTCCACGGGGATGTGATTTCACTTCATTATTCCACACAGTATCTCCTCCTGACAATTTCCTCCCCACATTCAGCAGCTGATAGATGAATGGATCTTGACAATAGCACGTTTATTGTTACAAATTCGGATAAGGAATTTCAGGCAGTGAATAAAAACACGGCTTTGCAAAGTGGCACATGACTTCAGTAGGAAAGCCCTTGGATTTTCAGGATCCCTTTTCGGTCATTACCTGTCTGAAGCATAATCCGTACTCCCTGTCCACAAGCATCAGTAGTGCCTAGAATGATAGAACTTTTCCTTTGACCTTCTACCCACCGTGGCGGTATTCCACAGAGCAGGATTGTCCAATGAGGTTACCTCTCCGCCTACTGGACGGCTTCACTGTTTGGCTTAAGTTACTCAACTAACCTGGAAATTCTGCGTTCTGCAATATCCTCCTTGTCTCCATTGAACCACCGAATGCATACACCTTAAAATAGCCACAAAAAACAGCAGTATTACAGCATTTTGCTGCATTTTGCTGAAGGTGGGACTGAAAAATAACAGGTGTTATTTGTGCCCCCTCAAGTAAAGTGTTACC
>JAODKE010000055.1:509559-519973 GCA_026779605.1 Mormyrus hasselquistii
GGTAGGGGTCACATACTGAGATCAGCTGTGGGGTGGACAATAGGGTGAGCAGATAATCCATATCTGGTAGGACAGTTTGCACTGAGCCCGGATTTGTAAGCTACCATTTCCATTAAAACGACCTAGATTCCTCTTAAGCACAGTGTTGATTGGTCAGTCTCCTATAATCATGCACGTGCCACTAATGTTAATGGAAACAGCTGGATGAGTCTTTCAGTCAAGGAAACAAACCAGTCAAAGCACAAGAAGAACTGAACTATTTAGCCAAACACAAGAGCCTTTCGGTTTTAAAGCAGTTTGCAAAACCTAAAGTAGCTCAAAGTGTCCTCCTTGGAATGGATTATCTGATCACCTTAATGTATAATATTGCCTGTTGCGACCGCAAACTGATTTCCTTGACTCTTCAATGAAGTAGGCCTCGTTAGAACGGTATTTGACACCTGGCTCATGAACGGGCTTTGCCTGAAACAGCATGGACATGTAAAAAAAAAAAAAAAACTCGGCACAATATTTACTTTTAATGGAAAAACTCAATTGAACAAGAGGCCATATTTTTCCAAGTCGATGCACCTGCGTGAGCAATCTCCGAGGGCCGTTTAATAGTGACTGCCCGGCATGCGTTAATATTAATGCGTCTAATTCGGCGCATCCATTATTCAGCCGGCACGCGACGAAGGGGCCCTTAAATGTAAGAAAGCAATAAACTGTTTTAGAAGGTGACGATAGCGAGTCAACAAAGAAGTGATTTAGCGCAAGTGTGATGTATGAAGTGTGGCGGTGTTCACAGATCATTTGCTATAATGTACGAAGCAGTCAGGGCAATCATTTTGTTTGTAATGGGAAAATAAGCACCGCAATGGCATTTGCAAATAGCCTACTTTCCGGCACCATTAAAGACCTACAATTACCTCAAACGTCTGCGGCGAATGCCAGTCACCTCGGAAAATTTGATTATGGACTGGTCTGACTTAATTATTGTCTCTTATAATAGAAAAAGAGCAAATTTCTTTAACAGCGAGACGTTCGTATCCATAAACTGAATTAATCAAGCTAAATAAACATCAGACTCATTTAAATAAGAAGTTTGGTTTCATTCTAGGCTAAATTAAAACCGTGATGTTCACCGAGGAGACTTATGCAGGGGCAAGTTTGTATGAAGTCATTTATTAGCACCGAGTTTTTAATTAAACATTAATAAACATTAAAGACCAGTCACAGAAATTGTAGAGTGCTGTGTCACGCACACACGGTGGCCACTTTTGAGACATAAAAACACACATAAAGAAAAAAAAAATGTTAATTTATACTTTTGGGAGAACGAATTCATGTGAATGTACATCTCAGCACATAGTCTGAATAAATTAGCAATTTATTAGGGTGAAGGAATTTGAAATACATTGTCTACTAAAACCGTCTTTGGAATGTCTTGGCTTTGACTTGTGAAAATTGACCTTTTTTGGAAATGAAACCTTTTTTTTAGAACTGATCTGTTGATGTCACGCAGGGTTGGCAACTTTGGTCAGCTGGCTGGAGTGAGATATATTCAATTCGAGGCAAGCCTGCACACACATGCACGCGCATTTACATGTATGCAACAGTTTTATGACCTTGTAAATAGTCTGTAGGGTGTGCACACTTACACTACTCCAACGGTTTGGATGTAACTAATTTTAAGTTTATAATTAAATAATATAGATTTGCCGTAAGATTTCTTGCGAGTTGGCAACCCTGCTCACACATATAAATCCTACGTTTAAACAAACGCATTGCGCAGAAGAGAGCGTGATCAGCATGCTAGTCCTGCGGAGGCTGCATGTGCAGGTACGTACATGTCTTCCTGCCCGAGTCCTCCACAAACAGCGAGGAGATGTCCTCGTCCACCCCGGCCTCGTTCCGGGCGATGCACGTGTACGCTCCCGTGTCCTCGTACCGAACGTTGCTCACGTGCACCTCGCTCCCGTTCGCTGCGTGGGGCAACAAGGAAGGCACGTGGATGCTGGGTATTTTATCGTAAACCGTAGGTTTTTTTTTAAGGGTGCGGTAAATGCAGCCCACGTACTCAGGTTGTATTACTTGCGTTGTGTTTGTTCCTCTGCATCCAAAACTGCGATCAAAGTCTGTCATCTGTTGTCGGCTGACACACAGCGACAGGAGCAAACTACCTATGCAGATTATTATAGCTCTGGCTTCTCTGTTATTTCTGTGCCGTGTGCGATCTTTAGAGAGACTTAAGAGTGTACGCCAGATTGTCTCAGACAACTCTTGAGTGAAATGTTTACAGTAAAGGGGGAGGGAAACCCTTGGGACGAGGCTTGTCAGCCGGAAAAAAATACACCTCATACTCTTGATATGGCAGCCGAGTAACGCTAAAACTGCAGGGATTTAGGGAATTCTACTGGGCAAAAATCCTTTGGCAGCCGTAATTGCACTCTGCGATTGCTGGTTCCGCAGATTCTGTGTCTGTTTGTGTATAATGTAAGATGGTCAGAGACAACGCAGGCCGGGGTTACAGAGATGAGACCAACATTGGGCAAACAAGCCTCAAGTAAATAAAGCCAACTGACTCCTATAAAGCTTTCTAAGCTAAGTCAAGTGAAACGTGCCTGGTTGATGCACCCATGGAAAGGTGCGAGTACATCACAGTGGTCTTGGAACAGTTCGTTTATACTGTTTGGTTTTATTTAAAGTGTGTTATTTTCTTAGATTTTTTCTACACTGCTTCTGTTTGAAAACTAAGCAAAGCGTATAATTCAAAGTAATAGTCATCTCATTCATTTGAATCTTGCTTTATAGCACTGATTTTATTGCCATGTCTATTAAGATGATGTGTAGAACATGTGTGTATCTTTATGATAGTAACTATATCAGTAATAAACCCCTTATGGGGGTGGTGTATGGTTCAGCAGGTTAGGCCTCTGTGCCAGTGATCAGATGGTTGTTGGGTTGAGTCCTGCCTGAGACAGAATAGTCATATGCCTGTTGGGAAAAGCCCTCAACTCACTGAGATGCTCCTGGGTGCTACATAAATGGCATTGCTATGCATTCAGACCCAAACCGCTTCACTCCCAACTGTATACAGCTCTGGAATAAAATAAGAGACCATTCCAAAAAAAAAAAAATCTGCATGTTTAATCCTGGTTCTGCTGGCAGAGGCTACACTGTGCGACAGGCTGCTTCCAGGCTCAAAGTTTATAAGACAGCAGGACAGAAGAATAAGGTGAAGCAGGAGACACTGGGAACGATGAGAAAGCAGCCAGACAGAGGGCAGAAGCGACTTTCTAATGCCAGAGATGACTGTCAGCTTATCCGGCAGTGCATCATGAATCAGAGGATGACCTCAAGTGACCTTCAGAAGGAATGGGAAACATTAAGTGCAGGTGTGAAGTGCACTGCTAGGACAGTGTGTATCAGGCTTCCGGAAGGAGGACTGAAGTCCCACAAAGCGAGGAAGAAGCCCTTCATCAATGAGAAACAGGGAAGAGCCAGACTGCAGTTTATAACATATATGCATATAAATAAGCTGTGTGCTTAATTTTTTCCATGGCTGTACATGGTAATTTTGCCATAACATGATCCGTGTCCTGATTACACCCATCAACCGCTAAACAAATGTAAAGTAAGTGAACAGTTATATTCAAAAATGATCTCAAAGTGCAATTATCTCCGAGCCAGAGGGTCTGACTCTGTTTCCTCCCCTTCAGATTGCCTGTGCATCTCACCATGGATTAATAAGAACATTAAAACCCATGGCGGTGACATACAGTAAAGGGCCGTTGGTCCAGCTGTCTTTCATTAGCACTTATCCAGTAGAGATTCCCAGAGAGCCCAGGAAGGCTAGAACTTGAGGCAGTCCATCGCAGGACTCGGGCTATTTAGAGTCAGCAATGTAAATAAGGACATCAACCAATCTGCAACAGCAACATAATAATGACCCCGTTCATTAACGTTGTGTGCTTTGTAGTTCACCATCAACACTTCCTTTCAGGAGTAAAATCTCACTTCAAGCAACAAAAATGCCATTGAATTCCACTAAAGGGCATGGAATTTGGGTTTTGCAGAAGAAAATAGTTATACGATGTTTATTGCTATAAATTTCGATCACGGTGAGTTTTCAGGTGTGCCAAATGTGTTGAGGAGGAAAACTGCCTAGCATGCAGTGGTAATTATGATGCAGCTACAGCATCTAAGAGAAGATGATTGTAATTTGCAGGAAAACGCAGAGTAGACTGGAAGGAAGCCCAGAAAAAAAAAAAGAATTGAACAAGAGTAACAAGAGCTGTCAGCGGCTGTGGACAGGTAATGACAAACTTGGCCTTAAAAATGTGGGAAAGACGACTTATCACTGCTTAATTAGAGAGAAAGGAAATGTACGGAGAGATAAGGATTCAAAGAAGCAGAAAATGGTCTGTCATAATGAGATGATTAGAGCAAACAGGAATGGAGTGGATTAGAAAGGTTCTTTGATTCTAGAATTCTCCTGGGGCAACCCTCTTTGTTTCTGCTTGAACACTGTCAGGTAGAGGTCAAATGACAAAGAAAACTAAACAATCTGCGTCCTTCATTTTTGGGAATGCACGTTGTAGTTTGCTGCTCTTAAAGCGCGCATTGCCAATGTGTGAAGTGGATTCTGTTAAAAAACACTGCTGCTTTCTGGCACACAATGCTAATATAAACTAGGCGAACCAAGGTGAGACGCAAACAGCTCGTCAGCCAGGCGTTGTTATTGCCGTCAGCTGTGGGTCTTTAACATCCTGCTGTGGATATACTGTAGTATTCTGCGTTCAAGTGGACAGTGGAAGCTTTTCTACCCGGGTGAGATCCAGAAGACACCAAACTCTTAGTTAATAGCACCGTTCCCTTTGCCGCGCATACAGAGATGTTGAAGGTCTTAGGATAATTCTCAAGTAATATTGTATTTTGGGGCCGAACAAAGAATAAATTGCCATATCATAGCATTACATGTCATTGATATTTCCAAAAGCGCAGTGTTTCATTTATTGCCTTTGTCACAAACCAAATGTGGGAGTACCGGTACCACACTGTCATATATCCAGTGTGTGATAATCAAATGCATACATGCACACAGCATCAAACCTTCATACGAATGTCATCTAATATGAAAACAGGTTATATTGTAGCATAGATATTTTTACAGCTTGATTGCTTACCATCAATATAACATCATTGTAATTATTCATTTAGCATTATTATTAATGAAACAGTAACACGAAACAAATATATCATGGCTGTTTATTCATGCGAATGGCATGACTATTTCACATTTACAGTGAAATCCACCTGAGTATACATTGTCGCTTATTTGGAATTTATCTGTATAATGCAAATACCTACAAGACACCTTTACTTTAAAACATGACTGGTTTTTACCATACAGCACTGATTCCGGCACATTTTTACATTGTGGTTTTGGTAGAATCTTTCAAACTGACATGGCTTTAGCCTAGAAGCACAGCAAAACACACGGTCCTAAAACACCATCAACTACATCATGAAGAGAGAGACTTCTGTGCTCTTTTCTAAAACCGGAATTTCATTTTATAACAAGGTAAATGAATGCCCCTGGTTGCCATGGATACCGGAACAAGCCTGGACAGGGTGTTGGCGATACAGTATGAGAAAGCTAGTTCCGACTTTAGCAGTATTCTGGGTTCAAGTGGACTATGCAAAGGCCAGAAAACATTAAACTCTTGTTTAATAACTGTTGTAGCCCATATTGAGAGATAATTGTCAAGTAATTTTATCCTTTTCGTCCCAACAAAAATACATGACGCAATGTTTCTAAAAGTGCAATGATTCATTTATCACATATTTACATCATGCATTTAATACATATAAATCCTAAGATATGAATGTGTTTTGTCAGTTTTCTTCTACTATCCATCCATTCATTTGATATACATCCGTTTGTCATATGCAGGATCGGGGTGAGCCTATACGCGAAAATACGGCCGCCATCCACACAGATATTCACACCTACAGAAAACTGGGGAACAGTTTTATTCACATACTCACACTCACACTCACACACAAAAAAAAACCTCTGGTTATAAATCCACTGTGATTCTCTTACTGAACCATAACCGAAGTGATTCATAATCGTTGATATCCGTTCCATACAGGCAGCTACTTCAAAAAATAAAAACATAAAAAAATTCAAAATAATAAAAAGCGCGCAGTAACCCGGAAAATTTATTTGGGGAAGGAGTCCAGGATTTGTTGGGTTTGGCAGTTTTTGACAGTCAAATGAAGTATGATATAAATATACTATACAATGCTGAAAACTAGAATCCTTTCTCATCATTAAAATTGGTTTCTATTAATCGCTCCGGTAACCAACAAGAGCGGACTGATTGGCAGGATTGCCGTCTTCTGAAAAGGCAGGCAATACTGCCCTCTAGTGCTGCATAAATTAGGTGCAGGTATCTCCGTCGATAAAACTAATAGGTTGGGAAATCTAATTAAATTGTGATAGCAGATCATAGTTATGACAGCTACATTCACATAAATAGCATACTATATGCATCACTTACGTAATCTGATGAATGAAAATCATGAGATTCGAGTCACCGTGAGAGAGATTAACATTTAATTGTAGATTTGCTGAAAAAAAACATGTATTTGGTCTAATATTTCAGTAGCTGTAACACCTTCATTATTGCAGTTCAACACTTAGTACATAAAGTAACTTAATTTAATAATAGAATAAGTATGGTATTTTCAAGTTCCATAAATATGCACGTTACCAGCAGATGGCGCCAATAACACAAAAACTGACTCTCAAAATGACAAAAATGTTTTGTCGTCTCTTGAAAAAATGCTTCTGTAGGCAGGCTATGCAGCCTTTGGCCATTTTAATACCTTATGTAAAATGAAAACATGAATACACCATACCCTGTTTTACAGATTCAGTAGCTACGTGCTCTGTGCTCACTGATTGTTTTTTTTTCTGCACTTGTAGTCTTCCTGTTAGCTTTAATGAATCTGTCCACTGATAAATTATTCTCAGGAGTCGGTACACAAACTGTTTTACAGTTCCCAGACTCAGAAATGTTCACTAAGAACCAAAGAATCAAGTAAATGCATAAAACCTATGCAAACTATATTGCCAGTATTATATATCAAACATTTTTGACTTTGTCAAGATGGCCAAATTCAAATTCTCACCAACACCAACAGGATCAACTCCAAAATGCAACCTTCGGCAATTGAAAAAGGTTATTTTTATCGTGTAAAAGTTGTGTTTTACACATAGTTTCATCTGCCTTCCAAAAGCCTGTCTGGTGCAGCAGGACTCCGCAGTTCCAGTCCTGCCCATCCAGTAAAGTGGAGGGCAGAGGGACAGGATGCCAGTTTGTACAGTAAGAGGGCACATGTCATATGGGCTTAGACTCCATTCTGCCTTTTTTTTAGGGGGGGGGGGGGGCAGAAATCACTGGAAGAGCATGAAAACTCCAGTGAATACAGTGGGTGCTAGATTTGAACCCTTAAAGCTAGAGGTGTGAGGCACTCTCACAGAAACCAGACAAAACAGTCCATTGTAGCAAATGAACACTTCTGCCAATTGTAGTCTGTCCCAACAGCCAAATCACCTACTACAGCATGGAGTTCATCTTTACTGAAAAATCATCCATGTTATGCATCTACATTATGCATAATAAGCACTGGGAGTCCGTGCCTTTTTCCTGGAGACCTCATTAATGCTGACATGCCACGCTGGTGTAGCTCAAGTCTCAGTCAGGCATGAATGCTATAAGATGCAAATAATCACCCAGGCAAAATACAGACAAGACAACGCCTGGCATTTATTAAAGAAAAATGACGACATGAAACTGTTTGTGAAGTGTTCCTTTAAGCCAGCCATTTAATGTGATAACATTTGAGACACAACCTGAATCAGCTAATGTAAATGATTAACAGAGGCTTTTAACAAATCATCACTCTATATCAGCTACATCATATTAAATATTTAGAAACACAGTCCAGCCTTGGGACCTACAGCATCCATATAACTTCCGTCTCACTCTGTTCACAGACATTTCAGTTTGGGTATCTAGTTTAAGTATCAACGGTTGATTAACTATTGATGTGGATCTCAAATGTCTCACTTGATACTCCCAAGTACTCTGGGACACTCAGGGACAGCGGGGAATGGTTTACTTTTGGATGAGCAACTTACAATAAAAACTGAGGAATACTGACAGAAAAGTTATTTCAAGAGACCATTCATAAAAGCAGTAACAGGAGTTTGCAGGATTAGATTGCAAAAGTACAGTCCTGCTGAAAATTTCGGTTTAGCTTTTTAAATGTCGAAGAGGCCGCCGTTATTACAGAAACTGCGTAATCAGCATCTTTGATATCATTCCCAAGAAAATGAGCTCCTGCTTTTATCATTGTTTTAAATTTATCATTGTTATTGTTCTTCTATTCATGTTTGATCAACCCAAAGTCTAAAATTCAGGAGACACACTGAAGAAATTTTTTTTAATTCATTCAGTTTTCCTGGTGATGATATCTGAATGTTCTGGAAAAAATTAAGAGACCTTCACAAAATGTTGTTTTGCAAATGTTGTGTTTTTTTTTTTTGCAAACTTCAGCAGAGCTCTTCACTGTTTCTCATTGATGAAGGGCTTCTTCCTTACTTTACGGGACTTCAGTCCTGCTTCTAGGAGCCTGATACACACTGTCCTAGCAGTGCACCTCACACCTGCACTTAATGTCTCCCATTCCTCCTGAAGGTCACTTGATGTCATCTTCCAATTCACGAGGCACCGTTGGATAAGCTGACAGTCATCTCTGGCATTAGAAAGTCGCTTCTGCCTGGCTGGTTTCTGGTCATTCTGAATATCTCTTGCTTCACCTTATTCTTGTGTACTGCTGTCTTTGAGCCTGGAAGCAGCCTGCCGCACAGTGTAACCTTCTGCCAGCAGAACTCCAGTTAAATCAGTATTTAAAAAGGCATTTTAAAAAAATGGAGTGCTCTCTTAATTTTTTCCAGAGCTGTAGCTACACTGAACACACAGAACACACTGCACAGAAAACCAAAGAATCCATTTACTGCAACCACATGTAATGCAGCTACAGTTAACATGCCCAGCCTTATTTAGTTTAGAAAGCTTAGTTAGAAAGTTCTAGCAAGATTATTAACATTCCCAGTGTAATTTCCTTATATAGCATCTCATATTTAGTTTTATTATTTTTAGAAATTCATCCCATTTTCACATAATCATATTGTTTCAAATTATCAAGACACAGTATTCAAACAAAACTGCACCACTGAAAACAGCAAATGATATTATAAATTCAAAAGACAATAAAGAACATTGTGATTCCTTTTAATAGATCTTCTGAACAGCTTAACACAATAAGCATTGTGTATTTTTCTTCCAGTGGGTACAAATTGCTGGATAGCTCACTGATGCTTACATTATGTCATGAACAGGACTATTTATACAACAATTTTTCTATCATTGGTTCCAGTCAAACTGGAGTCCTTGTTATCTTGCAGCCCACCAAGTTAATCCCAAGATTGACACTTTATTATAATGTTAGACTACTGTAAGTACTTTCAATATTCTTTTATTCAGCTAAAATGCGTCAATGGCTAATTTGTTATATTCCATCGAAACATAGCTTTTCATCAAATTAGGCTACATAGTGGTTAACCTAAAACCACATCTATAATTAATCTTATACATGCTTTTCTCTGCCCCTCAATTAGCATTAAGTGGTTAAAGAAAACATTTGTGTCAGGGCTACTTCAGGAGTTTCAGAAGCCAAAACATCGCTTTCAATGTTGCTAACAGCACATAAATAGTACATGTACAGTAGGTGTCAGTTTCTGGCATAGATAGAACTCTGATAATGGCATGCTTACGAATTATGGCCCGTAGGTATAGTGTCAAGCCACTTACAATGATTCATTTTCACAATGAGTTTATTATAAATCAGTTGAAATTCCTTCCTTATAATTGCAGTGAAAGTCACCTTTTACAGCTTTTGTGTCACCTGTCATTTGTTTATTAATGAGCAACAACCAGCTTGAAGATTAAAAATGGAAGACAGGCTACATCCTTAGATACAAGGGTGGCAACTGAATCCATCCATCTATCCATCCATCCATCTTCTATAACCACTTGTCATATTCAGGGTCCAGAGTCTATTCCAGAGACCACAGGTGCAAAGTAGGGAACAACCCAGGATGGGGCGCCAACCCATCGCAGTAGCAACTGAATATTGAATATTGACCAGTAAAGATAAAAAGCAATGTCATGACTCAAGGCATTTTTTTCCGCCCCCACACCCCCCCCACCCCAACCCCCAGGAGAGATAGGCGGACAAACAGGCTGTGTTGTTAAAAAAAAATTTTTTTTTTGGGTGGGAACTTAAAACCTAT
>JAODKE010000055.1:520073-531260 GCA_026779605.1 Mormyrus hasselquistii
AACCCCAACCCCGAGGAGAGATAGCAGGACAAATGGTCTGTGTTGTAAAGAAACATTTGTTTGTATGGCTGGTAACTTACAGCCTATCAATAAGTCATTGTTAGCACTAGAGCTTGGTAGCGTGTCTTTGCCTCCAGTGGTATGTACCCAGGGGCGTTGTGGAAGGCGTTGTATCAGCGCAAAACTGAACACAGAAAATGTAAAAGTTGTAAAAAGTTATGACGGGAAACTATTTTTACTGTATAAGTGTGCATAGACTACAAAAGTATATTATGCGCTTTATAGAGATTTTACATGTAGTGTATACAAGATATCAACTTGGCAGAGAACAAAGGTTTGCTATTTGTTAGTTAATAAAATAATCAACAAATAGGTACACGAGAATGCCTTATTATTAATTAGGTAGTAATTTTATTAGTTATTATAATTATTACTGTTATTAATATTAATGTTGTTCTTGTTTTTAGGTACCATCAATTTGAATTCCAAACAGGAATCACTCCACCAGAATGTTCTGCTGCAATCTTCAAGGTTCCAGATGGCCTCCTGCTCACTGATGTGATGATCGGGTCCCTCCACCTTTATCCTCATCATCCTCCTCTCCTATACCACATTCCCAAGAGTTGCAGTCTTGCCTAGTTTACTGGGTCTTTTGCGTAATCATGCCTCTTATGGAAAGTCAGACTTGATCCATTTGATTTGCTCCCATTGTATCATTCAAAGTCAGAGATTCTGCTTCGTCATGCTCTTCGCTCTTTGTCTAGTTCTTAGAGATGCATTAGTTTTGAACAGAGCTTGACTGGGAGTGATGCCCGGGATTGGATCTTGGGGTCACCCTTGGCCCCACAATAAGTTTTGCTAACTGGGGTAAGTGTCCTCAATAGTAACTTTTTTCAAGGGATAATTTGTGCCTGGAGATGTGTGTGTGTGTGTGTGTGTGTGTGTGTGTGTGTGTGTGTGTGCAGAGGGTGCACGGTAAATTTCACCAGCCCACACACCGGTATGCCAGATGGCCAGTCTAGCCCTACTTTTCAAGAATTCATCGCAGGTCTGCCAAATGTTACTCTGTAATATGCTTCTTGATGCCCAGATCCTTCCTGGACAGCTGCCGATGACAGATCCGAGGAGGAAAGATCTGTCTGTAGCATCTGATCTTGATATAGCTACCAAGACGAAAGTTAGCTGAAGTGGTCATAACCTTTGTTTGCTTCAAATGTATCTAAAGTCCCATCTTCCTATTCTGATTCCATATAAATACCTTGACACTATTCATTTTTTTTCATACAAGCATGGTCTAATCAGCAGATTGAAGGTTGTTGATGTTTCACCCACTAATCTTGACCCCACAAAGATCTACTACCAGTCCACTTCTTAGACTCTTTGATGCTGTACTACGACAAACTTATTATTGCAGTATATTATACGATAGTGAGTTACTTAGAGCTATATAATTTAAATACTTCAAAAAATAATGTCATTAATGTCAATAAATTATTTCACTAATGATTTAGTGGGACTGCTAAAATTCACTAAAGTTAATAAATTCAATGCAGGGTTGGCGTTCCATTCATTTTGTTATGATAAGAATGCATATGTGCGGTTTAATACACACGATTTTCGCTTTTTCGTGTAGATCGAAGGGCGGACGTCAGCAACTTCTGAACCATACTCACTACTCCGAAAGTGTTCGCGATCGCAAAATTGAAATTTGTCTGACCAAAGTACAGCATTAATGATGGAGGAGATTGGTGTAAATGAATACAACAGCAATTAGTCAAATGTATTCAAAACCTGTAGGTTCCGGAGAAAAAATGGAGTCTCGCCAATAAACGCCCCAAATAAAAAATGGTATCAAACGTATTCAGTACTCACAAATACCCAGCAACACTCGTTTTTTAGCATGAAGACTGGCTTATAGCAATCAGTAAACTATTATCAGACAACAGCAATATAAAGTCTAAAATAACGTGCCACTGTAAGTCATGTCTAATTGTGACATTGAGATTTAAGGGGAGTAACGCAGATATTTGTAACCCATATTTCTGTAACAGTCATTGAAAACGCTACAACAAATAATACCGCTTATATACAAACAATTAACAATAGCTGCTGAACTACGGCCCATGCAGGGCGACACAGCGGGGTTTAACTTGGCAGCAGAATTGATTGTATTTTATTTCCGGCCAGCAGGTGGCAGGCATCCCCAAGGAAAAGCGCATTGCAGTAACGTGTCAAAAAAAACAAAAAAGCTAGACTGGTGAACAATAATGCAGTATACAGTAATCAATGATATAACGCGTTGCTATTTAAACAACACTTATTCCCTCAAGTATTTTGCAAGTATTTCTGGTCAATAAATAGAAAAGAGATCAGCATGAATGAAATAAAAATGAATTAAATTAAAAGTTTACAACGGATATGGTATTTAGGTACCGTAGCCTACAGTATAATATACATGTAAATAACACTTTTGTTGTGATTATTGTTTAAACACTAGCATTTAGTCTGCTAACCACGTAGCTTGACAAAACTAGCGACAATGAAGTGTTTTAGTATTTATTTTATTATTTCAGAAATCGAGAAGCAAGTTTATCAGTGTTTTCTTGCGTACCCCGTACGAATACAGGTGTGGTGACACAAACTACACGGGCACTGTTAGAATCATTCATGGTTTTAAAACTGTACTCTTTTGATATATGAACTTCTGCACCAAGCAAATATTGACTCAATTGTAGGTCAAAGGTAACTTCCTGGGGGTGATCATTGGGGTACGTCTATAAGGGCTGTTGAATATCTTCTACCCCAAAATGCATACATAGTAGAATGTATATGTAAAATGCTGTTTATAACGGAGAGGATCCAAAGTACTCATCAGATTGGGAAGTGAACATTGTAGTTTGCGGTGGAATTACATATATGGTGGAATGTGTTCCGTGCACACTTGGAATTTTATTTATCAACACCAACATCAATTAACTTGAAAAAACACATATGTCATTCATTAAACCACCCATAACATTAAAGGATGCAGCCAACTGCCCAATGCATCCATGGAACTATGTCACTATGTTTATTATGTTATTTAGAAAAGTGGTACGTGCTCGTGTCATAGGCCTAACCCATCAATGCTGCTTTTATAGACTTAATCCGTGAGCCCTGCCTTTCCCACCCAGCCGTACGTAACACACTAGATTGCACAATGTGTTGTGTTTGAATATATACTTTGTTTTTTTTCTTTTCACTCCCAATCCATTGTTTTGGCTATAAAACAATCCTGATATGTGAATAAATAGCAATCCAGCTCACATAAAAATGCATGCACTCCATCGCAGCTATTTTCCTCCCTTACGAAAACAGCTCAAAGTTCCAGGAAATTCACGGACTGCTGATGGCAGTTATATGAATTGGGGATCACCGGCAGGACGTGTGGTAACCAGTAAGCAGCTCCGGTCTTGCGGTTGTTCGGTTTCAAACGGTTAAGAGGTACATAGTGTACGGTTTATTTTACCATTCATTGTTAAGCAAAAGAAAAAAAAAAAAGAAAAAACCACCGCCATTGCCTCCGACGGCTCTGCTCCGCCTCCTTCTAAACGGACAGACGGAGTTTGATCCCGATCGCCGACCTTTGGGAAGCAAGCTCAGACTGGTAACAGGTGGCTCTCGAGCCGCACGGGGAATATTTAACTGGATATACTTCCATAACCTGAAACTTTGACGTGTTTTGGGGAGCTGACTCAAAATAATCGCCAGTCCAGGTCAACTAACAAGGTAAGGAAGGGACCTGGGGGGTTCTGTAGGTGAGCGCAGGTCCACCTGCGGTCACATCCCGGCCGGTTACTAAGCGCCTTTCTTTACACCCGGAGCGCTTTTTATGTCTTTATGTTCAGATCGCAGGGAAAACTCGATTGACTGAGTGGAAGTGAATCATAAAGTGTTTGTAATAATAATAATGATGATAATAATAATAATAATAACCATCACAATAATAATAATAATACTCATTGTTATTATTATTATATTAATAATAATATGTGGTTCGTGCTATTTAAATATGGGGTTCATTCCAGCCAGACTACCTGACTGTGAAATGACACACGCGTGGTAAGGACATTTCATACCGTTGCGTCTTCCTGTGTGACACAACAAAACACACATTAAGTCCCTTTTACATAATGGGTTTCGGTTAAACAGCTGCACCTGTGCGGGGGTGGGGCGTCCTCTAGAAAAGAATGAGAATGTTTAGATATGTTATATTTATATGTTATTGACCCGGTTCCACGCCATGGAGAGGGCTACTTTTTCTTTTCGCGTTGAAAGAATGAACGTTTTATTGAATTAGCTTGTTTTGAATCGTATGCAATATCTGGTCAAAATATGATGTGGTTATATTTGCATTTTGTTCACGGTAGTCGGGGTAATAGTTTTAACAAGCCTCTCACTTCTAGTGTTAGGTGGCAAGACATATTTACATTGTATATCTACGTGTTTATAAAATGAAACTTGATGCTGTGACTTCTGCGCTACAATTAGCAAGTAAATGATATAGGCTGTCGGTTGGGGGTTTGAGACAGCGCACGTGTGAAACTTTCAGTGAGACACGGATGCAAGCAAAACTATTTATCAAAAATGATCATTTGCAATCCTGAAGCAATCTGCTTCTCCATCTCGGACTGAATGTACGTGCCTTGCACAGTTTACGTCCGAACGAAAAGCAAGGAGCGAAATCCAGTCCGACAGGTTTAAGGACTCACTCCTAAGCCCAGTGAGGGCGTGGCTTCGCCCAAGTGTCCTTCCCCTGCTGCCCCTGGGCATCTTTTGTCATCAGGGAAACCATGACGACAGATGACACCTGACTGTGCGCAATACCTCCTTAAAGTGGGACTGCTGAAAATGGGTGGCGGCAATTCTATAATTTTGCTGACTGAGCTTTAACACTTTACAAAACCAGCTGGCTTTTTGTCTCACGTCACACTAGTTCACATACGTCGGAATTGCCCTCTAAAGTTATCCAGTTCCAATGGCTTTGTTTTTGAATATTCATTAACTGCGAGGAGCTATAGAGTGTTATCTGTGCAGATTGCAGCTGAAGTATTTCATATGCGTGTAATTGGCTGGTTAGCTAGACTGGGGTAATTACTGCTGCATTATGAAATAAACTGATTGTACCCTAAACTGTATATAATAATAGAAATGTTTGAATAAACATGCAATAAAACAAAACATTCACTGTATTTAACAAACCCAGATGTGTGCAAATTGTTAATTTTAATGTGTCTGAAAGTCTTAGCAGGCCTAGTTTTATAAGAATCGTAATCTCTTACGATTTAAAGAATGAATATGTAATAAAAAGTAAGCCAGGTGCGGACCCAACTAAAATCCATCCTGAGGTTTTCATAGTGAAAATGGGTTTCGCAAATGAATGAAAAAATAGAGTAACAAAACAGTGCAAAATTAAAACAAATCTATGTAAACAATATGCGGTTATGATGAAGCATTTCAGTGGTGGAGCTGTTCTCCCTCCTGCCTTTCCTTTAGTATATTTGCATCAGGCAAATTGAGGGTTTTTTTGCAAGTGAATATTCATCACTAATACAAAAGCACACAAGAGCATGACTTGCTGTATGCTAAATTATGTGTTAGCGTTCGGGGTGGAGTGGACTTTGTGGTGTTATTGGGAAACAAAAACGTGAAATGTGTTTGAAAAAGCTTTCAGAAGATTAGCTAAAATGCTAATGGTTTTGTTTTGCGGTTTTGGAGGGAATTAGTACGGAATGATGAGTTATGGTGGAAATACGGAGAAGTTCCTGTTCTGGATTGTCATCGCTGCTTGTTTCTTTCTCCCCTTTTTTCGACGCACAGCCATGAAGTTGTGTGCTGCCATCGCTGTCGTTCTGTGGTGCGCTGCTGCTAGCTTGACATGGGCTGCCAAAATCGTCATCGTGCCTCCAATCATGTTCGAGAGCCACCTGTACATCTTCAAAACCCTCGCCTCCGCCCTGCACCGAGAGGGTCACGACACCGTGTTCCTAGTGTCGGAAGGAAGAGACGTGCCCCCGTCAGAACACTATCGCCTACAGCGCTACCCTGGCATTTTCAACAGCACGTCCGCGGACAACTTCCTGCAGTCCAAGGTGAAAAATATCTTCTCAGGACGCTGGACGGCTCTGGAGCTGTCCGACATCTTGGACCACTACTCCCAGAACTGTGACGTCATGGTGGGGAGCAAGGCGCTAATGACCCGCCTCAAGGAAGAGAAGTTTGATCTGCTCCTTGTTGACCCCAACGAGATGTGTGGCTTTGTCATTGCCCACCTCCTGGGGGTTAGGTACGCGGTCTTCAGCACGGGCCTGTGGTACCCTGCTGAAGTCGGCGCACCTGCTCCGCTGTCCTACGTCCCAGAGTTTAACTCCCTGCAAACTGACAAGATGACCTTCTTCCAGAGGATTATAAACACAGCTGTCTACGTGGTTTCCCGCTTCGGGGTGCAGTTTTTGGTGCTACCTAAGTACGACTGGATCATGAAGAAGCACAACATCCTGCCTGAGACGTCAATGCACGAGCTGGTACAAGGCAGCCGGCTGTGGATGCTTTGTACCGACATGGCTCTAGAGTTCCCCCGCCCCACCCTACCTCACGTGGTATATGTCGGAGGCATTCTTACTAAACCTCCAAACCCTCTTCCACAGGTGGGTGTTTAATGCCTGCTACAAGCTGCAAGGGGCAGGTTGCCTGTTGTCTTGTGTAAGGCTCCATGTGTGCAGGTCGGTCGGTTCCTGACTCCAGTCCAGGCCTTCCAACTCTCCTGCACCTCTTCACCAGCCCGTCTGACTGTCTCCGCCTGATGATGTCATTATTGGGTGACAGTATTTAGCCACTGGAGGAGCCAGTGCTGGGACTTTTGATTTTCGATGCTTGGCACCGTAACTCGTGCCTGCTTTTTGCCCATGTTTGTGCGTTGTTACTCCTGATGGTTCTTGTATTGTTTTGGTCCGTTAGTCGTGTTACGAGCTTGATCTGCCCTTGGTTTGGTTAACCCTCTATGTAAATAGGTGTTTATGTCCTGTGTATATTGGATCTGGGTCGTAACTATGCCATATGAGTTTCCAGTGTTCTAACACAAAGACCGCTAACGCTATGCCACACCTTGTAGTAGGGTTTCAAGCTTTAGAGGTTTTTAGTGGGGGCGGCATGGTGGTGCAGTGGTCAGCACTGTCGCCGCACACCTCTGGGACCAGCGTTCGAGTCCCTGCCAGGGTTCCATGTGTGTGGAGTTTGCACGTTCTCCCCGTGACATGGGGTTCCTTCTTGGTACTCCGATTTCCCCCCACAGTCCAAATAACATGCTGAATGTTAATTGGAGTTGCCAAATTGCCCATAGGTTTGCATGTGTGACTGAATGGTGTATGTGAGTGTGGGCCTGGGTTGTTCACTGCCTTGCGCCTGAAGCCTCTGGAACCCCTGCAACCCTGAATAAGACGAGTGGTTCCAGAAAATGAATGGATGAGTTTTCAGTGCGCAAACAAGACCTCTATTGCTATATAACAGCTTGTAGTAGATTTTTAGCTAATTACCGTGCTGTGAAGGATTGAATGATGTGCTTATCTCGTTTTTTTTTTTTTTTTTTTTTTTTTTAAATAAAATCCTTCTGCAAAGTAATAAAGTTTGTGACGGGGGGGGGCACAATTAACGTATACTCTAAGACTATTAAAACCCGCTTCTGTCATTTCGGAGTTGACTCGGAGGTTAGTATGAGTGGGTTAGAAGAAGAAGCAGGCAGTATGTACTGTGCACTTCTGGAATGTGCATCTCCAATGAAGCATTGTAAAATCCTTCAACTTTTTTACGGTCCCCTTTTTAAATGTGGTCATTGTTTACTTTGTGTAACAGACACAGGACCCAGTGTCTGGTGTCTGGAACTGCTTGTCAGTGCCAGGCCAGCTTGCCTCCCCGAACCCCCCTCCCCCTCCATGCAGCTGTACGTCCACGATTTGCTGAAATGAAGCATTTTTTTTTTTTTTTTTTTTTTTAAGCGCAAATTATACAAGCTCTTAAAGGGTGCAGTCACGGCGTGGGCCGCGGTGACCCTGACCAACCCACTGCTGAGAAGGGTTTAGGGTATTATTACACTAAATAGTAATAGAGACCTGAAGCTGGGAATTATGTTTCATTCATGTTTAATTCATTGGTGTTTGGTTTAAAATGGACAGTATGGAAGAAATAGAGTATGTTTGTGATCAACTAAATATCAGTTTTGCGAAGAAAGATTTTTAAAATCACATTACACTTTGAATGTAACAGTGTATCCTCCGCTATGCTTTCCTGGTCTGCATACTAAATGCCATATTTACGGACGCAAAAAAAAAAAATGAATCGGACCAACTGTAAAGCATCGAGCTGCTTAAAGAGGCCGGTGCAACGAGTCTAGGGATTAAAATCATCAGATGGCTGAGATCTAGTTTCTGTGCACGCGCACGCTAGGTTGTCAGGACTGGAATTTGTACCTTTACGACCGGTGCAGACACGTGTAGCAGAACGAGCGACCGACGACGGCGCTGTTGTGTCATTCATGGCTGCGATGTTTGACAATGTATCGGATACATGCATTTGAAACATTTGCGTAGTTTTAAATTGTTCGAAAATAATCATGTGCAGCGTGTCGATTTTTCTCATCTCTTTATTAAGCAGATAGCTAGATTTACTTTGGGTCTTCACCAGCGGCAGGATGTGTAGCATTTGAGGTAATGCGGTCCACTTGCTGCATTGCCAAATTCATAGCTTGATCAACCATCCGCTTGCACTGCCCTCTGATATAAAGTTAAAGCATGTAAAGCGCCAAATATGATCTGGTGAAGAGCACCAGGCCTTGTTGGTCGATTGTATTGAATGTATTTTCTAAAACAACTGAACTGTTACAAATGTAACAGCTAAAAATCTAAATCTGCTTTATCTGGGAATTTTAAGATATTTTCTTTAGAGGTTCTGTCTTTGTAATGAGTTCTGTCGTTAATTCGCTTGAGTCAATTTAATTTGGTTCAAAGTGACATTTCGTTAATAAAATCATCAAGTGGAAATCAACTGCTGTTCAACTTAAAAACCGTTGTCTTCAGTCTAAGGGAGCAGTTGAATGGGATAATCTTGAGTCGTATTTTTTTTTTTTTTTTGTATACATAACCGGTTTGCTAAACATACTCCTGCATAACTATAATGTTTAGCAGATCTCCCGATTTCGTTAGCTCTTTCACCACTGACATGTCATTACTGCAGGCTATCTGGCACACAGATCAATCTTTCGCTTCAGATGATAAAAAAAGTATGTGATGTCAGTCCGCTAATCTGCAGCAGCAAGCTTGGCAAGTTTCACCAAAGGCACTCACCCCCCTAACCCCCCGCCCCCCGCCCTTGCATCACTACTTATTTAGTAATTTATCACAATACTATGTTTTCCCGTAGGCAAATTATTTTGTTCTTGCATTTTCAGTCATCTGTTCATTAAGAGCTTCAGTTGTTGGTTGTGGTTAGCTCATAGGTATTGCACAACATCCATGTTACCTCTTGTTGTGGGAAATGTATAGGAGGAGTAGCAACCTTGTCAACTGTAATGGTAAAGGCGTGTTAATTTACCCAAACTGGCATTTCTTAGCTGCTGGTAGAAACCGACAAAGAAAGCCTCAGAGGTTGCCTGTAGTATTTTAATTAAAAATAAATAGAGGACCAATATAATGTAAATTATATCCTTCTGTGGTATTTTGTCTTTTGCAAGTTATGTCACAAAGTGCATTTCTAATCTGGGTGATTCTCAATTTTTAACTTTGGTTACTTTTTATGTACGACTAAGGTCATAATATAAATAATACAACCATTACTACAGCCACTACTACTCACTGCTACTAATGTTGTTCTGACGATGATAATAATAATAGTAATAGTAGTAAAATCTGATCTTCATGGGTAAAGTTTAATCAATTTATATGGAACTGATTCTTATAACGGCAGATTTAAAGTCAGAATGAGAACTTGCTCTTTCGCCGCAGTATTTTTGCATCTTGTGTTAACAAGGTATACTCCTCTTTCTCTAGGAATTTCTGACATGGGCCAACCGTTCAGAAAAAAATGGGTTTGTGCTGGTGTCATTCGGAGCCGGCGTCAAGTACCTGTCTGATGACATTGCAGAAAAACTCGCGGGAGCATTGAGCCGTCTTCCTCAGAAGGTTATATGGAGGTATGTCATTTTATATGGAGGTATTGTTTTTGTCTTTTTTTTTTATGGTTTTTGTCATTTTTTAAGGTCTTAGACTGACTATGAACTACCACACATAGCTAATATTGGAGAGGTTCCAGTAGAACCAGAATGCTTTTATTATCCTGGAGGAAATTGTGTGTAATTTCAAACTGCATAGCATATAGATATAGAAAAGTCAGAAATGGACAAAACTCTGTGCCACATACAATTTCTATATTAAAAAGAAATGAAAAAGAGATGAAACAGGTGAAAAATGTGCAACTTTTGCTGTAAAATATCACACAAAAAATAGATATTAAAAATGGGTATAGCCGTAGATGTGCTCTGAGTGATTTACTGTTGAACAGTCTGATGGCCGTCGGATGGAATGATTTCCTGAGGTCTTCAGTGGAGCGTTTCACGTCGCGGAGTCTTATGACTGAAAGTGCTCTTCTGACCAGCCAAGCGGATAAGCAGCATTGTCCGTGATCGACCAAAGTTTGGGCAGCATCATTACACGGGAAACTCACTGACTATGGTAGAAGGAAGTGACAGCGAAGGTCAGGCACACTGTTGATTACAGCTCTGTTTTCGGAGGTGTCTGTCGAAATATAACGTCTACATCAGGGCCGTTCAAATCACGGTCCTCAAGGGCCGAGCACTGCTGATTTTCCAACTTTCCTTTACCTGAGTGCCAGTTGTGAAGCCTCTGGCCAATTAGAGCCAGAAATTATTATGCTAACTACCTGGGAGACTTGAAAACAAGGCCTGGATTTGGAATCGAGGGCCATATTTCAATAGAGGGGGGTTTACATCTTTCATCAATTGGTGGGTTTAACCGTTAATATTAGGTGATCCGTGACGAAATATGCGCCGTATGTATGAGGTACATCTGCCCAGTAGAGGTTAGGACCTCCTTCTGACTGAAGAACAGTCTAAATCAGGGCTCTTCAACTCTGAACCTCGAT
>JAODKE010000055.1:532054-549590 GCA_026779605.1 Mormyrus hasselquistii
ATATGATGTGATAGGTCAATATTTGTAATTCTTACGAATTCTTATCGTCTTTTTCATGGTGAATATTAAGCATACAGTGTAAGTTTCCAGGCTAAGCATCTACAAATGGGTGTGAACTGTGTTTGCTCTCTTCTCCATGGGAAGGGTTAGTATCTTAGTAACCCCACCACATTTTCACATGAGAAAACATCTAGTCCATAACTTAACGAGCACAATGTGCTCCATCTCTCGGGAAACTCATCAAGCAAGACCAAACACCCAGCTCCCTTGACTGCGGGGGGAGGGGAGTGATGTAACTGGTGAACCTCGCAACTGGTGTAGTTGCTGATAAGATGGCCCCCATCCAGAGCAATCTCAACCAACCGGTAGGCCTCAGTCACTGAATTTTACGTCTCAGTTGCATGATCAGTGATTGAACTGACAACATGACATCAGCGATCAGGATTTTCATGGCCTCATTTAAAGCAACGCTGACACAGATCCTACTGACGGAGGTTCCCAGCCCTTGCAAATTCTAGCGATTTACGGCCTCGTCTGATGAGGTCGTCGTCATCTTTCAGACGCCACTAGCTTCACAGAAACACATTAATGGCTACCTTTCCACCCACGTCTTCATTGATGCAGGAAATATATACTTGCAGAAAATAAAAGGCATATTAGAAAGTTCAACGAAATGGAAAATTCGGTATAATCCTTTAGAGTAACAGTATCTGCTGCACAGGTTTTTCTTTGCTTTTTGTTGCAGATATTTCATTGAGTAACATTTCATTCTCTAAATGACTATCACAGTTGAGTTTCTAGGTGATTGCCTTTTGAATGAGGAAATAGTTTCAGTAAGTATCATGATGCAGTGTAATATCTTTGTTGAGCTCCATACCTGTCAAACAGGACAGAAACATGCAGGCGCTGCCTTGTAACCATTACTCCTACAGGTAGGTGGTGCTCAGTTCCAGGTTCCGCTTGAAATAAGATCGAGACCTTTGACATCCATTCAGTTGAAAATTCATTATGTGAATCTGGCCTGTAGTATTGAAGGGCTGTGACATAGGATGGCAGCTGTTTTCTCCCGATAGAAAAATCAAACATGAATGGGCTTGCAGATTCACTTTGGCTGAAGACCTGGTCCTGTATGTATTAATTCCTTGCACAGGTAATTCCCGACACATGGGTGGCTAATAGCTTAATCTGTCCGGCGAAGCGAATGCACTCTCACTCCTAACGATCCGGTTTACATGTCTGGGATTAGTCAGGAGCTGAACTTGATCTTTCCGGTGAAGTAGCTTATGTGGCTGATGGGTGCACAAAGAGATTTTACTAAGCCTTTGTGCTCGTACAAATGGGCCACACAAACTGCAGTTACACTCTGCTTGTTATAGATGGTCAAATGTAAAGTGTATTAAGATTTTACTCATTGAGTTTTAGCATGATTCACTTCTGTGTATTTGCAAAATGGACACGATGCATTTTTACCATTTATCAAGTTATACAAGTATTAGTATTTCATGCATTATATTTATCGCTATTATATCCTGGAAATTACAATGGCATATTTGTCTACAGTTTCATAGTAGTATAATGCAAATCATCGGCACCAAGCCTACCAAATTATAATTAGCCTAATCACCATTGAACAGAGTCTGCGGTCTCTTGGAATGTCTGTGGACTCATCGCCACGTCACAATATCCGTAGCTCTTCACATGCTTCGCTTAAAAATAAAAAAAGCAGACAGTTTTAGGCCTGCAAAGAATTCTTGTAAAGTCAACATCCCTGAAGAAAACCCACAATTGTTTGTGGAGTCTGTTGTGATTTTTCAGCATGGCTGCTTCGCAGGACTTTGCGCGAGTGTCAGTTTGTAGCACGCGGCCGCAGTTAGAGTTAAGGGCTCTATTATCTCGTGGCGTGAATCAGCGTAAAAGAATTCCCGAACCAGGCAACGGCTAACGTGGAGTCTCAGGGGTGATGCCTCGGTGCAAAATATTACTCATCAAATAAACACTAAGTACAGTATAATAAACACGTTAATGAGGAATAGTGAGGAGGCAGAGAAAAATGTCAAAATTCCAACGAAAGAAAGGAGGAATGGAGAAGTAGTGAGCCGCACCGATTTGGATTCATAAAGGAGACGCGCCTCGATTATTCATTCATGGCGCCTCTGGGAAACAACGGCAGTAACACATTTGCAGCTCGTCTTTCCAGTAGGCGGCCTTTGTGGCGTGCAAGGCTGGCTAGCGCTAGCTTCGTCTTTTATGGGGATCCTGTACCATAGGCGTGACGCATCACGCTCGTGTCAGCGCCTTCTCACGGTGCTCAAAGAACAGACTGCCTTTGGAATAAAGGATGGGTCTAGATAATGGCCAGCATGCTCTATAGCTACCGGAATAGGCTCATCCTGCACTGAAACAGCAGCTATGAAAGATGATGAATTTTGACAAGAAAATGAACTTTGCATCGGCTATGTCTTTGCATACTGTATGGTGGAAGCACCTAACCAAATGTAAATGGCAGCACTGGTTACCCAGCTACCGCTGTGACTAATCGTAATACAAGTCACCTACCCCTACACACAAGATATTATCAGAGAATCGCTTTACTCTCGCCTGACTTCACCCCGGACCAGGAGATAGAATTTGACATAAGTCAGCCAAACCAATGTGCACACAAGAATCTCATTTTGCTTCCTGTAGCAACTAAAAATCACGTTGAGTTGTAAATTGAATTGAATTGTATATTCAATTGCAGAAAATAGTACTGGTATAAGCTAACTTGCTGGGTATATTATGAAATCAGTATACAGTCATGTGTTGCTTAACGGCAAGGATACGTTCCGAGAAATGCGTCGTTCTGTAAGTTAGTCACCATTCGGTTATTTAGTCACGGTTCGAACTTACGTACTACATGTAGCACGCCACACTGTTTCATAGAGGTTTATGGGGAAGATGGAGGCGCAGGAGGTAGTGCTAGCGTTCGGCAACCGGAGGGTTGCAGGTTCGAGCCCTGATTCCTCCTGACCCCATCAGAGTGTCCTTGAGCAAGACACCGAACCCCTAATTGCTCCCGGTGAGCAGGTTGGCTACCTTGCATGGCAGCCTCTGCCACCGGTGTGTGGATGGGTGAATGTGAGGCATGTATTGTAAAGAGCTTTGAGAAAAAGCGCTATATAAATGCAGTCCATTTACCATTTACCATAGAGGACTTTATTCAGAATGACCATGCATAAACATATATGAATCCAAAATCCTTCACATAGTGTACTGAAATGCGCACACTTACAAGTGAAAACATTTACACTACTGAAAGACTCTCACATAATCAACTGAAACTCTCTTATAAACAACTGAAAATGGATAGATTCACAGTACAGTATAACAACAGGAAGCACATAAACCTGTAAAACGGTTATCATTATCAAATATTATGTATGCACTATACTTTTATACGTCTGACAGCGCAGTGGGCCTGTTTACACAATTATCACCGCCAAGACACTAGTGATGCCTTGCACTATGAAGCTATGACGGCTTTCGGCTCCATTATAATCTTATGGTTTGCTAGGTTTATGTAACTGGATCATTAAATTTGAGATGAAGATATGAACATCCTTTCAGGTGACACAGTCAGTAATGGTATGTGGCACACGACTAGTGCAGTTCTGCAGTATTTTATGATTCAATAACAATAGTTTCTTTGGAAGGCAAAGTTTGGTTATGAAGGACATCTGATGCCACACTGACTTTATTTCTCTATGTGGAAGTAGCTTAGGGTGTGGATAATACTACTGAACATTGCACAAAGAAAAATCGGACCATCCAGTCAATAATGTGTTTTATGGTCGTTGGCTAGTACTGTAAGTGTAGGTTTGTTTAGTTACTCATCCAAGGTCCGCTCCTTGAAATTTCAAATAGCCAAGGACACGACAGCTTGGCCCCGAATGGAACACTGGAAGTGACCGAAACCAATATCATGTAAAATCTGTGGTCTGTTGTCTAATTTTTTTTTTTTGTTGTTGGTCTGCCAGCGGTCACTTGTAGAATGTGTCTTAAAGCCAGCAGTATAAAAGGTTATTCGGTATATTTCATTCTTACCGTTGACGTTTGCTGGAAATGGTACGGTGTACTTCAGGCTTAATTCATTAGTTTGTTTCTTTATTTTTGCACCTTTTACTGAAAATTTAATGTTGGTCCCATTAGTTGCAATGATTATTAACAGCATCCTAATCTGAACCAACAGACTAGGGCTGTTTCATTACGAGATACAAGCTACAAATGACCCTGCACAAGAGGAGCAAATTGGGTTGGAAGTGATTTCCTAAGTAAATGACTATTTTAATAAGTTGTATTCTTTGCCGTTTTCCATTTCGATCGAGGATGTTAGTTCTTGGGCCTCCCTGGCGATGGCAGCTGCTTCTCCCGACGCAGTCTATTACACCGGGGGGGGGGGGGGAGGAATCAGTCTGAATTGTTTCTTTGATTCCATTCATTCTGAATGTTGCTTTTGTCATTTGTTGTCACCGCAGTAATGCATGCGCGGGGTGCTGCGTCGTGCTCTCCTGCGACAGCAGGAAGTCGATGCATGCAGATGGGCAGCATGTGTCCAAGCAAAAAAATACTATCAGTGTCAGGAATTGTGTCACCCAATGATCTGAAGGAGGAGCTGCTGATAATGGCCTTTTTTTTTAATCAATGGTCAGAAAGCTACATTAGTGAATCAGTAAACGCTACATTGTGCACAGTGTTACACCAAGAAGACATGTTTCCTTTACTTGATCTATACTGCTTTGTCTCAGGTTTTCCGGAATCGCACCCAAAAAGTTGGGAAACAACACCAAACTTGTGGACTGGATGCCACAGAATGACCTTCTCGGTAGGTATCATTACAACCAAGCGTAAAATAACTGGCAAACTCACACACATTATATTAATACATGTCATTTGCCTCTTAGTGGCCAGACGTTAGTTTTGTGTCTTATCTGAATTTGTACCAGCGTTAAAACTTAGCGGTGAATCAGAGGTTTCTGGCTTGGGGAAAGTCATGCATGTGTTTCAGTACCACTTATGTCAAGCTGAACAAACGGGCCAATTTCCTCACCAGTCAACTAGAAAAACCAGGGATTTAATGTTTGCTGGGATTAGAGATTAATTGATCTTTAGGTTGTTAAATCGTTTAGGATTGGCTGTCATTAGCACATTGAAAGCAGCCATTGTTCCTATGCGTTTTACTTAATTCGATCGTTTTAACTAATGTGTTACTAAATGTCCTTCAGTAAGCCGCTACCATACCTGTTGCTGGGACTGAGATCTCCGTGGCTCCTGGCATTGACTTAATCGCCCTTTCGTGAGCTTTGAATGATGAATTTGGCCCTGACATGTGCCCTCGCTCCTCTCCTGCTTCCCCGGGGTGCCTGCAGACAATCCGTCTCTTGTGAGAAGGGACAACGCAAACGCTGTGTTACCCGTGAGCCCCGGATGTAGTCAGTCTGGGGAAAAAATCACCAGAGATGTTACTTTCTCCAGAGCCGCTCGGATTTCTGGTTCCTGGTGATGTTACCCTCTAAACACCAAACAAGATCCCTGTGCGTCTGGGCATTTCATTCTTGACTAATGATGCATGTACCTACTGATTTAGTATTACCTTATATCCATCCACACAGCCTGTGACTGTTTTTCTGGACACAGTGAATGCCTGAATTACATATATTTTCAACGATCTAATATCTATGTTCTGGAAATTGTTTGATTATTTTTGTAGTTAACTTTCTCTTAATATTCCAGTAGATGAAATATCAAAGATTCTTTAAGACCTATAATTATTTGTAAGAGAAATGCTCAGATCTTTTGTGCTTCAGGCTAAAATGTGCGTAACAAATCCGTAACTCACAGACAGTCTGAACTTTCCCTTTCTGCACTTTTATCTGTTGCTTAGTAACAAACGGGTGAATTGAAGTAAAACTGCTTCCTCCTGAAAAATCACATGAACAAAGTCTATTCTTTTACTGCGGTAATACAGGGTTATGCACAAATCACTGCAACCACATCCATTATGATTTTTCATTATTGAAAGTAACAAGGAATTTGACTTGAATTGCAGTTTTTGGGTGGCTGAGAATAGCTGGAGCAGGTGATGTGGCTCATTAAAAAGAAATATGTTACTGATTGTGTAGTTACAGGTCAATCAGTAACCTGAAAACACCACCAAAGAAATAAAGGAGGGTTTTCTTTCCAGTCCTTTTAACATTTTCTTAAGCTGTCAGAAGTTTATGGCTAAATGCAAATGGCTGCATTTAGCAAACACACCTGTGACACACCTAATATCATGGGCCCTAAATAACGTATCCTCTTTTTATCCTCATTAAACGTTACTCAACTATTTAACTGTTAGAAACCCTTCCTTACATGAATAAACTTGACGCTCCGCATGCGCCAAAAAGTTCCACGGCCAACAGCAAGAAGCATGTTATACACCTTTACAGCTTATTTAATCACATGGAATCGCCGCTGTTCGACACGGAACAGAACAGGAATGTGTGTGAACAGGCTGCAGATGTGGCCGATCTGCCAGCGTCCCTGTTAAGAGTCTCTGCTCGCTGTGTGTATTTTCAAGGTCATCCAAACATCAGGGCTTTCCTCAGCCACGGAGGACTCAACAGCATCTATGAAGCCATGTACCACGGGGTCCCGGTGGTGGGGATCCCGCTGTTCGGGGACCACTATGACACCATGACGAGAGTACAAGCGAAAGGCATGGGGATAATGCTGGAGTGGAAGATGATGACTGAAGAAGACCTCTACCAAGCTATGGTCAAGGTCATAAAAGACGACAGGTAGCACAAACCACCGTCAAAGTGGCCGTGATGTTTGATTTCCTATTTATAACTCGCGAAATGTTTTTTTTTTAAGGGACCTTTGCTGTTACAGCCTATGGCAAGGGTGGGCAGTTTCATTCAGAGGGCTGTTAGCCATGCAAGTTTTTGCTGCAACTCCCTAATTAGATTACTAATTAGAGGACTGATTGGCTATAGACTCCTCACACCTGGTTTTGAACAGCTGACCTACAGGTTATCCCAAAAACCCACATACACACCGGTCCTTTGCGGATAGGATTGGCCGCCGACGGCATATCGCAAGATTAAACATGTTAAATAACAAATAGCCAAATCATGTCCTTTGTTCACCGGAAAAGAAGGTTCTTTACCAGCTATATGGTTGTACTTTATATTCTAAGGCAAACATGGTTAATTGTATTGCATTGCTGTTGCATGACACGTGAAAGCTCTGTATAATTTAAGCTAAAGGGATAAAGTACTAAGTCTTTTATCGTAAATTGATTATTGAGCAAAGAACACTAATGTGTAATTTCAAAGCTGCGTCGCCGAATGAGTTTCTCTGCTGCGGAGCAAGAGCGCCACCTGCTGACTGGTTGTTGCATTTAGTCCAAAGGCACTGACGTTCGCGTCCAGTACGGATGTAACGCAGCTGTTTTTCTATAAGCTATTGTGAGAACTTCACTGATTTTTTTTTTAAATTATTTTTAAATATACATTTAACAGCTAATTTCTAAAATTCGCTCAGTCCAAGGGCGTAGGGAGCAAACAGACCTTTTTATATTTAAATCACGTTGTCCCCCTTCCCGAAGGTCAAACTTCCTCCAGCACCATTCACTCAGTCCACGGGTTTGTAAGTAGCATTTCTGTGAGTTTTAGAGATTTAACAAAGATACTTTGTTGGATTACATGAGTTTCGTCAGTTGGAGTTCCGGGGTAAAACATTCAGTGATTATTATTTATTTTTTTAGTATTTGTACTGTTATAATGTTATTTGTACGGGTTAATGCTTCATACCCCATTTGCCTCGGATACCAACGTCTTGCATCGCCCTGTCTTTTGACCCGCAGGTACAGACAGCAGGCACGCCTCCTGTCTCACATCCACAAAGACCAGCCCGGCCACCCAGTAAGCCGGGCCGTCTACTGGATCGACTACATCCTCCGGCACAGGGGCGCCGACCACCTGCGCTCCGCCGTCTACGGCATCCCCACCCACCAGTACTTCCTGCTGGACGTGGTGGCGGCGCTGGCCGGCGCGCTGCTCGCCGCCGCGTACGCCGCCTACCGCGTGGCGAGACTGGCGGCGACGCGGGGCCGCACGGCCCCCGCCGCAGGCAAGGCGAACGGACACTGCTCCAACGGCATCCCCAATGGGAAGCACAAACGGATCAGCCACATCAAGCCGGACAAGAAAGTGAAATAGGGCCGGCGGCAGGGCGCGACACCGACCGCGGGGACGGTGCAGGGAAGGTACATCTCTAAATAAAATCCATTCAAATAACATCACCTTGTGATAGGAAAAAACATTGGGGGTGGGTCAAAGGTCTTGCGCTAAAGAAGTAGCCATTAGGAAATTTTTTCCCCCCCATCCTTCCCCAAAGACCCCTTCAGCCTTTTTGTTGATGGAATCACTGTTAAAGAATAACTCCGCAAGTCCGACCTGCCCTTGGAAAACCAGCCAACCCACGTAATTGGAGCAGTGAATATTAGCGAAGTTCATACTGATAAAGAAGCAGTAAAGATGGACCCGTTTCCTGTTACATGTTCAGCACTTTACAAGTGATTTTAAGCCGTGAAGAGTAAAGGTGCACAGGGACACTCCCACCGTTATGTGAATTGGCTCGGGCTGTGTGACGCTTCCGGTTCATTTAACAGTTATTACATTGACAACATGCTCATCCTCTAAAACTGCTTGTTTTGCTGCTGGATAGATTCGTCACCAAGTCCGCTAGCTGATGGGATTGATGTTTTGTAGATTAGACATACAAAGAAAAATGTGTAATGCTGTTAATTGGCACTAATATGTAGTTAGAGCTCCTTAAAAATGTATCACCGGTCACACTAACTTGATGGCAGGACCAAACTGTTATAATCTAGTCTTTAAAAAAAAAAAAAAGAACCTTTTAATGAACTACGAAACTTGTTTGGCAGCAATCGAATGAAAGTTTAACAAGTACTGTAACACACCCTATCATCAGAATCATAGCAAATGTGTGTGTATGGCTGTGCATATTTATGTATGCGTGCTTGTGTATGTGTGTGCATATGTGTATATATTTTATATGTACATATTTTATGTGTGTATATATATATATAAAATATATACAAGCCATACGTAAATATATAAGCAATACAACATTTGAATAAACTATTGAAGCCATTTTGATTTGGGACATTTTGAATTTTTGTAAAAGGGAAAGTCCTCTGCATTTATTTTGATTATTATTATTTAACACACACACACACTGTATCTCTCAGGAAAAAATTGTACGTTATCACTGGGGCTGTATCCTTGTATTTGTACCTTTTAAGATACGGAAATGGTCTATGAGGAACCTCCCAAAGGTACAAGCCACCTTAATGCACCATCAATGGTACAGACATGATCCTCAGAGCCCATTTCTGTACCTTTAAAGGTACAATTACCTACAGCTAAGGGTACAGTTGGTTACAGCCCCAGTGATAAGCAGAGGTACAAATGTTTACTCTTTTTTTCTTCCTTTTTCTGAGAGTGCATGTGTGTGTATGCGCACACACAACACACCCACATAAATTTTCATTTTAATCGCTCCCAACTGGAACATAACCATCGATTGTACCATTCCCTAAAAATGACGTGAAAGTCAGTCGAGGGGAACAGATTCATAAGCAAGAATGTTCATCCACGTAGAGTGTAGCATTATACCTTGCATTTAGTATAACTAATACTCAGAAATGAGAATCTATTTCTGATGAAGCATATGTAAACACATATGTCAATAAGTATAACTGGTTTATTAGCTGAGCAAGTGACCTTTATGTATGTGTGTGTTTTATTCTTATATTTATACACTTTGTTTGTGTCCAATGATTGACTATATAAGCCCCTTGTCTTTTACAAGAGTTATAAGAAGAAAAAATCTCGATAAGGTCACATCTAACAGTGTCGTCGTAGCAGCAAATTAGGAATTATCAGCCGAAAACAAGTTGTGTTTGGTAGGTCTCACTTATGGATGAGTTTGCGTCAGATTAAGTAAAGCATCAATGCCACGAAGACAGGTCTTGTAAACGTTAGAGTGACAACAGTGAAATGGAAAAAGTCTAGGTTCATATGTAATCATAGTAAATGTAGACCATGGCATTGTTTTATTAGAACCCTGTGTAGGAGCTTCAGAAATAGCTGTAAGTAAACGTAAAATTAAAAAATACTTTTTTGCTTGTGAGTTTTGGGGAGTGGCCGGTTGATAAGATACCATGTAACTTCTGTGACTGTTAACGTACCGTGCATTCCACCGTCTCGAAGTATTTTCTTGAACACGGTACTTTCATCATTATTGTGTAACTTACCATGTGATTAGAACCCTATTTGGGGTATAATTGCCATTTGTAGTGAGTGGAATTTCTGGGGCTCTATCTGCTGTTCATTCTTGACATTTTTTGTCTACATGGGTTTAGTTTCCCTTCTGCTTTAATCCAAAGTGGTTTACGTCAGAGGGAAAGGTTATGATCATGTGTGCTCTTCAGGTTTCGAACCCACAACCTTAGCATTGTTAATCAAATGCTCTATTAGTTGAACTACATTTCTAGGTTATAGGAGTCTTTTATGTCAAAATGAATTGCGTCGTGGAATGAATGGAATTGTTCATATTTTCATTTATACCACTCTGAGCTATATTATTATTATTATTATTATTATTATCATCATTATTATTCACACATCAATATTTCAGTTTGGGAGCATTTTCGCTTGTTCTGATTTACTTTGTTTTCATTAGCAAAGGTCATTTGCTCACTTCTATCTCAAAATTAACTTGTGTGTAAACACAGACCGTCAAGGCAGGCAGGCTGTTAAGTTTTTTGGGGTTTTTTTGTATCTATCCAACTCACAATAACATTTTTAGGATAAGCTCTTGCAAAATAGTCTGTTTCACTGTTACAGTCCACCAAGATTAATTGTTTCATGATTTAACAGGTAAGCCCCAGAGTGTTTCCCACATTGATGCATTGTGAAATGGCCTTCATTCTCAGCACTGGAATATAGTCTATAGTTCAGCTATCTGTTCCATTGTTGAATTATTATAATTTTTTACAACTATGACACAGTTTTGTTTAAAAAGTTTTAAAGCAGCTAATAACTTTTTCAGAACTGTTGTAACGTTTAAGGGTCTTTATTTAGTTGCACTAAATTTTTTTTTAAAATATTTATTAACGTGGTATGATAAATCATTTCTGACAAACCTAATAAGTCTCATTTTTTTAAACAAGCAATAAAATGTATGAGGGGAAATAATTGTGGCCTTTTGAAAAGCCATTTCACTATGAGCCTTAATCATCTGAAAGCGGAAAATCTGATTTATATGTACGTCAATACTTGAAGAAACAAAAACACATCTTTGCAGGGGTTTTAAAACATTTTTTTCTGTATATGTGTATGTATGCGGATGATTAAAGGCCATGACTAGCGAGATGGCGCAAAAGAAGAAAAACGATGTGACTGAAGGGCCTTTTGTATCTTTTCAGTATTAATACTGTAAGGAAGGGCAATTAAAAGTTGCTGCAAATTAGCACTTTAGGCATAAAAATTTCCTTTTCCTTACAATGTCTAAAAATGGACAGGCGTACAACCTCTGTTTTTTTTTTTTTTTCCATTTTGGAACGTTAATTATCTATTGAGATCCGAGATACTGTTCACTCTTTTGTTTACACTCCTGGATATCGTAAATAAGTGCTCTTCCCTACCTGAAATAATCCCTAACTTACAACATTGCCTTGTACTTTTCCTGTAGGTATACATTTTGATAAAGGTTCAATTTCCATTAAATCCGGCATCCACCACTATAAATGACCTAATTGGTGCTGGCTTTGGATATTTTTTTAATGTTTTCAAATGTTTAAATTGTCTTTTGTGTGTTCTTATTGTAAATATAATATGAACGCATATGTACACATGCAAACGTACTAATGATAAATAAACATTAAATATTTTGTTGGTGTTGGTTTTATTTCTCATTTCATGTGCTCATTCTGCTATATAGTCTTCATGTTTTTGATATAATTTATTTCGCACCTTAAAGCAGAGTCACACTGTAAAGTGCATTTTCTAGCCTTTTTTGTACAATTACACCCAAAGCGAAACATTTCTATATTAAAACAATTATGTAATAAACTTTGATGAGGAAAACATCAACATTCTTGTTCGGGGATACCCTGACAGATGGGAAAATCAAATATTTTATTACAATTTCTTATTATATACCTGATATACTGTATAATATTTAATTATTTATGACAAGAAACCTGTTAAGATTGTAGTGATAGCAGCTGATAACATTAAGATACAGGAAGAGCTGGTGCATTGGTCTGTTATTTGTAGTTGAAACTTCAGTTTCATAACGTGAAATGAATTTTCTTCTCGGATAACATTCAGAATATTTGTTCCATTATGTAACCTGCAAAGTTGGGGAATTCAGGTCCAGAGAGTAACTGTCCGGACTGGGATTTTGTTTCAACCATTTTTGTTTCTCTGTGACTGTGACTCTTTATGTACAGCTGATTGGTTGAAACAAAAGCCCGGTCTGGACTTTTAGTCTCTGGGCCTGAATTACCCAACTCTGGTAGCCTGTCCTTTGCTTGTTTGGTATTTTGGGTGTAGCTGTTTTTACTGTTTGCCAGTAATTCTTCACGTCTCCTCATAATGTTGCCATATATCCTAACAAATCTAAATGTTTGTTTTTTCTCTGTCAGAATTGATTGTGACCCATATGCCATTTTAAGATAACCAAGGCATGGCAGGTTTTTTTGTTTTTTTTTTGGAAATCAGCGCCCCCTATCCTGCAGGCCTGCTGGCAAGCCTGGTGCATCTTTTGGTCACAGGATGCGCCAGGAGGCCAGACTGAGCACAAGAACACAAAAGGAAATTGCCTCATGAACCTGTAATAGATACCCGTCTGATAGCAGAGGAGCAGTGATAGGATACCACGCGATCGCTTGGAAGAAAAACTAGTTTGTCAAAAAAAAAACACCTGTCCCTTTAAACACGTGCTTCATTCACCGTGACTTCTATAGCCGAGGCAAGACGGAAAACAGACTGAGCAAAGCAAACAAAAACTTGGCAGACCGGTGCATTTTTTCTTATCCTTTCTCTTTTTTTAAACAGGAAATGACACAATAGTAACCAATGGATTTTTAAAATGCATTTTTTCATTCCCCAGTTGAACATTTCATCTCCAGCGAGAGCTTCCCTTCTAGAGTCAGGTCAAGGGGCCGCTGAAGAATACTGCTTCTGCACTGGGCCTGAATGCAGCTGAAATGCTAGTCATCGTGGTGTCAGGTGTCAAATGCCTGCCCAGTAAAGTAAACGGAGCGGCTTCACCTACAGCTGCGTGTCAGAGATAGTTTTCTTTTTTTGTTGTTGTTGTTGTCTGCATGCTGAGTGAAGAATTGTAACCAAACGCCACGCCACTTCCCGTTTCCGTGGAATCATTTAATTATTGAGGGACTAGCTTGTAGGCTGGTAGATGGTCACTGATCTGCGTAAGGATGTTACTTTCTGTTTGAAGAAAAATGATTGCCTGAAAGAGTTTATTTACAAATCATTCTGCATCCAACTTGGAATGCATTTTGTTGTTAAAGTTGTTATCGAGCGTTTTTTGTCGGGGAGATTTTATTACTAGAGTCAATCTGTTTTCAGATTTACTAAAAAGTGTCTGGAAAAAGTGAAGATTTGCTCCTTTATCAGCTCCAGCTCAGAGAAACTGCAATTTTAGTAGCTTGAAGGGGAATAAAAATGCTTTGAATCAAGGCATCATTGTAATAGGCCGTGGAGTGAATTCTGTTTTATTATACCAATATAGACGGCATGGCCAGCAATGGAATTACCTGTCTTTGTGAAAATACGTTTTCCTCCCAGACGAACATCGGACTTGTTGACAGTAGTGTGCATTAGATAGCTCATTTCAGCTCACAGTGATATCAAATCAGCGGCTGCAGATTGGCATCTGAAATGTGTCCTAGTGTTTTCATGATAGTGGCCCCTTCTCAGAAGAATACAATCGAATTGATTAATTGAATTGTATTTCAGTTGAATAATGTTTCCTCTTTAAATTATGTACCTGATGTCAAAATTCCTACATTGAGTCTAATTAATTAAAAGATGATGGTTTATAAACAGAGTAATTCTGCCCATAATCAGAACAAAGCAGTATTGACCTGTCAACAAAAAAACAAATCTACAATTATTTATTTGCCAGTATTAAAATTCTTCTCCTTCAAGCTTTATGCTTGTTTGATTTTGTGGGGAAAAAAAAAACATTCTAGAAGCTACATTTGTTGCATACAAATCACCATCTCCACTGTCCCCATACGGCAGTGTGAATGATGAACAGCATAGTGGTTTAAATCTTTCAGCTAGATCTTTCATGCCTTGCAATAAGGAGCATGGAATTGTTCTGGTTGAAAATTCGGGCAAAAAATTCATACCCTATAATGAAGTAATCTATTTTAATATTTTTAATAATGTTGGTGCTTGAATCAGGGCTTTTATGACACTATGCAGGCATTTGGCTTGTGAATTCACAAACTGTGTATAGGGTGCTCTTGTGAGTGATGGTAAGTGTATCCTTGTCAAGTCTTATGGCTTGGGGGGGGGGCCCTGACCTTCAGCTGCAGCTGGTGCACTCAGAAACACCTGCGGGGAACATAGTTGCACCGGCAGTCTGTGAAGCCGCAAGCAGTTCCTCATAACACACTTAACCAAATAGACCCTTAGACAAAACATTTGACACTTATTTACTTTGTGTACTCTGCGCATTCAGCCTGTTCATGTACAGTATAGGCGGCAACTGAATGCATATTTTATAATAGCCCTACTGTGAAGGAAAATCTGATCACGCAATAGCTACTTTATTCCGCTCCATTGTGCTTTGACTGGTTTGTTTCCTTGATTGAGAGACTCATCCAGCTGTTTCACATTAACATTAGTGACACGTGCATGATTATAGGAGACTGACCAATCAGCACGCAGCAAGGGGTTAAGTGGAATCCAGGTGCTTTAGATTGATGTGGAAGTTTACCCGCCCCTCCTGGGTTAAATAGTGTGCCATGTGCCATGAAACGGATCAGGCGGTCAACCTGCTACTTCAATATAACAAACTTGTGTCATACTGATGAAGTTGCTGTTTTAAATGTAAGAATGTGGATCCTTAAAACAAAAAAAAAAGGTCATAGATTTTTCCGGAAAGTGCATACACATATAAGCTAGCTTGGCATATTTACCAACATTGCTGCTCGATAGGCCAGCACTGCATTTCATCTGCTGCCATCTTCACAGACAGACTTGTGTTTCAGCAGGGCATTTGCTCCCAGCAACCCAACCCAACCCAACCTGTTCTTTGTCATTTTGGTTATCAGCCTTCTTGCTGAACGGTGAAGAAGTGGTTTTGATCTAGTTGTGATGCACACAATGGCACAGTAGCTTTTTCCCACCTCTTTTAGTTGCTTGGACCCACCTCCTCTCCAATCTGATTGGTTACCTCTCTGAACCAATCATTTTCCCTTCTGCCCTCAACGTTTTTGTGTAAGTAAAACTTCCATGGGCTATATTCTGATGAACATGAAGCTATATGACTAAATCACAATGTTTAAAATTAGTTCTAGGAGGACAGTATGTAATATTCTGCTCATAGATAACCCAGCAATAACTAGCATGCATATTTCTTATCCTTCCTAAAATTACAGAGGGATCTGGACTTCAACCAACATCTTTACAGTTACATGGTGAGGTATGATTGGTTAATGGAGAGCATAGTAGTGGCAGCCCTTGAAAAACATAAATGTACGCAGCTTCTGCAGTGTGTGTGTCTTCACTAAGACGCGTCTTTCTCTGCGTATGACTGCTGCTCGTATTCTGGGAAATAGATTACTTATTATGACAATATGTAATTACACACCCAAGACAACTTGTTCTTTGGAAAGCAAAAGGGATTTTTTATTATTATTACTGTTATTTAAACAAAGCCCGAGTGCTAGAGCAGCCCCTTGAGTGAGAGTATTATTTATTGGCTTTGCGATGCTAATTAAACTGGGGTGGCAGATTGAAAGCCTTTTCAGCGTCGTCTGCTGCGAGCTCTTCCAGAGGCACTATGGTGGCACAAAGATTACATGACAACCGTCTGAATCCCACTCACGGCTACCAGAATGCTTACAATGGCAAACGTCAACTGACATGTTATTAAAAACTGCTCAGGAACTTCGGTCTGGAACTTATGTCGCGTTTATCATAGACTGACTCATTCCCGTGTTCTCAAAAAATGATAAATATACAGTGTACACTTGCCTATGTGTTTGCGTCTTCGTGCAGCGCAATGTACAGTGAACAGCAGTGGCAATCTTATTTCACTGTTCACTACTTCACTTGGCCATGTTATTGCATACACTGGAATACAGTAAGGTTGATTTCACTGTGTAGTAATATAGGCCTGAATATGGGTGAATACTTTACCCCAAATCGGGTTGCATTTACACGTGACAGTTGGTAGATACTAAAAGGCTGGACCTTCTCATTGTTGCAGGTTAATGAACTGGAAAGGGCCTGTTTTCATGTCTGTATTTTGGAAACCAGTCAAGTGGCATTTCTGCACTGCGGTGTAAGATCCATGTAGCTGTGCAAACAGTTTGTCATGTGTGTTACTGTATATCTCCTCTTTTTGGTCCAGTCAATAAAATTTAACTTAGATTTGAGGAACTTTAACTATGCAGTGCATTTAATGCAGATCAATTTGATTCTGTGACATTTCATGCATGTAAAATATTTATAAATGAACAGAAAACAAAAATATGGAATATCCATCCATCCATTTTCCAACCCGCTTTATCCTATTGGGTCGCAGGGGGTCCGGAGCCTATCCCAGAAGCAATGGGCATGAGGCAGGGAACAACCCTGGACAGGGGGGCAAAAAATATGGAATATTAGTGTAATTTTTTGCAGGGAAATTGCTTGTTTTTTTCAAGCTAAAGGCTGAAATGTAATAATTATCTTTTAGATGAAATTAAAGATGTTGGGTAAAATCCATCCATCCACCCATCCAGAGGCACTGGTAGTGATTTTGTGTGGCCCTGCATCCGTGATCTAACCACTTGTCTTAGTTTGGAGTCCTGGGGGCTGGATGAGACAGGGGAAAAATGTGTTTTAAATATATTTGATTATTTATAGAATATGTGTGATACTAAATGTATTAAGTTAACATTAAGATATAACAATATTACGATGAAAGCCTGCATATTTAATGATTTCTTAACTCTGATTGAACAGTATGTCCCAGTATGCCCCGAATGCCACAGGTTAAATCAGTGGTTCTCAAGCTGCGGCCCACATGCGGCCCGTCAGAAATGCAAATGCGGCCCGCGATGCTGACCACGTAAAAAAAAATAAAAATAAATAAATAATAAATAAAATAATAATAAATGTGTCCCATTAATGGTAAGTAGAATTATACTCTCTAATGATAATAATACATCTAA
>JAODKE010000055.1:549690-580644 GCA_026779605.1 Mormyrus hasselquistii
GTAAATAATATGCGGCCCGTGAGACTTGAACTTGGACATAGTGCGGCCCACTGCAAAAAAAGGTTGAGAACCACTGGGTTAAATGAACCTATGAATGTTATAGACTTGTACCTCGACTTCGGCAACACCAGATGGCAGTATTGTATCTTAGTACCTGTGGCCTGACGTTCGTTTGCGACTTGCTTGTGCAGCGGTGATTTAACGGTCAGTACTTTTCCATCTGTCCTTTACGAAAAATGAAGTAATCTGTTATTTCAGGCTTTGTATTCCCCATGGTAGCCCTGTATTAATTAGTATAATTTCTGGATGATTATAGTAAAAAAAATAATTATCCTCATGGGAACTGGCTTTGCTTTTCAGCCTTTGTACAAACTAAATGTTACTACACAGTCCGCAGGAAAGCCAGATTACATTCTATGCAGCAAAAATAACGCCATAAGGTAGCTGTTGTTCATTATTAATAATTATTATATGTCAATTGCCTGGCTAAAATTTATTTTTATTGTTTTTCAAAACGGTTAATGCGTTTTAAAAAGTCCTAAGAAAAATCAATTGTGTCGTTTTCGCGTTATGAACAAACGGATAAGCAAGTAAAAATACTTTTAGGCATTTACCCTCCACGTCCCCGCCCCCGTCCGCCACTTCCCCCCGAGACAGTCAGCCTGTATGATTGCAATGAAGATCTCGGAGGCCATAATTTGTTTAAAAGCGAGAGTGAAGGTGCACAGGCCTGAAATTTCACGCCTCGATTAAATGGCTTTTTGGAGAACATGGGGGGGGGGTTCGGGGTGAGAGAAAAACATTGTTTCCAAGGCGAAAACTCTGAATACAGTGCAATCCGGAATACGGTATGTCGCCGTGGTGACCGTGACTGCACCTGCAAGATAAAAATCACAGCTTGCTGCTGAGAAACTTCCTCTGACTAACCACAAGTCAACAAAAGTAAACCTTCAGGTGCTACAGAACAACAGCTATCAAAAAGTATTTAAATTGTGAAAAAAACACCAAGGCAGTATTACACCATGATGCTGTGCCAGCCCATCACTCACAGATGTTGTTAGCGGAAATAGTTTTTCGTGTCATATCTTCTAAATATATGTCTTAATTCGAATTTGATAAAGGTATGGGATTCGTAGCCGCATCCAGGCTAACCACAGACTATGCGGGCTGGGCGTTTATGTCCCTGCTGGTCATCTGCAGGTGCCAATGAGAACAACGTAGCTTCAGGCGACGTAGCATCCTGCCTTATGCTGGCAGACTCATGTTTCAGAAGGCGGACAGATACCGCTACCAGCTGACAGTGTGACGGAGCGGATGCGGGAGCGGCTGTCTGGAAGTCCTTCAGGGGACGTGTGAGTCCAGGCCTGCTGACCGCGAGCAGAAGCCTAGAATCAAAGGAAGCGGCAGCATTCTGGGAACTGAACCATTTGTGACAGTGTAGGGGTGATTTTTTGGGAAAACCGATGCGAAAACAGTCTTTGGCTCTAGGCTTGCTCTGAGTCCTGTTTCCCGCCGAGATCTCAGCATAAGTGGCTAAGCGCACCCCTGCTCGGAGAGATCATAGTTGTTGTACCTCGTGGGAAGACCTGCTTCAGTCTGTTAAATACATAAAGGTGGGGAGGAGCCGCCCCCCCCCGTGCAGGACAGTGATCCGAAGGCACGGCACTAAAGCCCCTGCAAAGTGGATTTAGGGAAAGAGAGTGAACGTCCTCGAGCGAAAGTCCTGCTATGAATCCTAGCGAGAGTCTGTGCGAAAACGTGTAAAAAGTGTCGTCCTTAAGGGATCCCCGAGCGACCGAGGAGAGCTTCTGCAAATCTGCTGAGGAGAAGGGGCAAGAGCCGCATCACATTGGCGTGAAAAGTAACAAAAACAGTGAGAACAAAACCAAACTAAACAATCACAACCATGCGGTGGGTTCAGGGCTCAGGCTTTCTCAATAACTAATCGTTCTCTCATATTATCTTACACAAAAGCTGCTGTATGTCACTGTTCTGTCATTCTGAATGTTCATATATACAATAAGCGCAGCAGACACTGGAGGGCAAGCAGCCGGCTGTGTGCGCAACTCAGCCACTTCCCTGCTGCGTGTGCAGTTTAGGTGTCATTTTCATGTTATCTGGGCTTTCAGCTGAAGATTTTCGGTCTGGTCATGTGGCATCTCTAAATTATATGTGTGTGTCGCTATGATGGACTGCCATCCCATCCAGGATGCTCCCCTGTTGCCTTGGAGATGATCCAGTAATACTTGCTGTAAAGAAGTGATTCAAAGAAAGATGCATGGATGGAAGGATGGAAGGATGAATGGACAGATTGAAATACTAAGGCATTTATAATGGCCTGTAAATCATGAATAAATTACTTTATTCAAATCAAACATTTTTATCGATACGTGAAAAGAGGTTAGAATTTGTGTGGTACAAATAATATAACAATACAGCTTAATATTGTGCAGTTTAGGAGAACGATCCATGATCAGCATACTGTACATCGATTCACCATGGTAACAAACATGAAACAAAGCAATGAAAGAGCTCGGCCTGAGATATATCTGTCATGGATGATGTGCTTTGACCAATCAGAGTCCCTGAAAACGGAGTCTTTGATGGATGATGTGCTTTGACCAATCAGAGTCCCTGAAAACAGATTCTTTGATGGATGATGTGCTTTGACCAATCAGAGTCCCTGAAAATGGAGTCTTTGCTAAATCTCTGTCTGGATGAGCGTGTGGGCTATTCGGTAAATGTACAGGTAGCACGTCTCACATCCTTAGCTAGCCTGAGACTTCTCGGACATATTGTAGCGCACACTTAGAGCCAGCTGCAATTAGGTAACTAACCCAGTAGATTAGATAGTCACGACTAGTTCTATGGTCTGAATATTAACCAGTGACATGACATAGTCTGATATCACATTGTTTGTTGAATAACGCCAGCCTCAAGGACAGATTATTTCCTTTAGTTCCCAGGAAACATTTTGCCTTCGTAATTAATTACGTTAAATCAGAGCTGAGTGAGTAATAGATGTGCTGAGGTAATGTGCGAGTAGCCTTTGTCCATCTCCATCTGGACGCGCAGCATTCCTGGCCCCGCACACAACCACACAGGCTTTAACGCTCAGGCAGCCGACGGATCGCATTACGCTTAAACTGCAATCCAGCGACCGAATACAGTTTATGCTCTGTGTCTCAGTATCCACTTTGCATAGAAACTGAAACATTAGTAACTGATCTAAAAGTAACTGTGATTTGTATCGCATGTTATTTCTTAGCTGGGAAATAAACACATATGAAATATATACGTATATATTTATATATATATATAGCAATAAAATCAATAAGACTTAAAATGCAAACATTCCTACATCCACGCACATTTTTTGTGTCAATGACATAACAAGGACTCGCCTCTTTGTGAAGTATTTCAGACACGACAATAAAAACCATTGATTGGTGGTTGTGTTTTACTGCTGAATCAGCAGGATGATGCCCCCGCATGGTACTTAAAGTTATGATGAACAAAAAACATTTTTAAATGATGCTTCTCCTGCCATAATTTAAGCCTGATGAGTAGCAGACATCCTTCTCGTCACAGACCATTACTCTCAGGGAAATGACAGAACTGACCCGGGTTACAATGAGATGAAAATCACACGAAACTGCATAAATTTATTCCAAATGGGCTAAAAAGCAAAATTTAAGTGTTTATTCTTTAGTCATGGTGTTGCAGTAGCTTTGAAATATGCTTATTATCCCTCATAACTTGGGCTGTTTGTACGAACAGGCTTCAAATAAAATTCATACTTAAGAAAACCTTGGTAAAGCGTGGAAATCTGAATTTCAATGTGATTATTTTCCACCCTGGGAATCCACTTCACCATTACATTACCACTACAACATTTCTGCAGACCACCATCAATATCAAAGACAATGTCAATTAAGGTCCACTGAGAGGAGGCTTGCATTAACTGTAAACATCCTTCATTTAGTCATGGATGCGGTTATTGTAATAGATGGAAATGCTGCCTCTTGCCAGCATGGATATTTGTCATTAAAAATATATATTAGGAAAACATCTGGTGCTTAACTAAAGTGCAACGGTACGGCTTCACAAATTTAGCAAGGTGCTCGTAGACGACAGCAGGAATTCAAGATGGTAACGTGCAATAAAAATGTCCGTTCTGTCCCGGGAAGGTGATTTAACTGTGCATAGCAGAGTCGCTTAGCCAACATACCTGTGACCTTTCAGACGATGGCGAAACAACAGCAACCGTTCCGGAAAGGTCACGGCATGTGTGTCCTGTGAAGGACGCTGGCGGATGTGCTGCCTTTACTGTACGTTTTCCGGAATGGTTAGATCTAATTAGTACAAAAGTCACGGAGAGGTTTCCTGTGCAGGAATGCCGTACCCAGCTTCATATCTGTAGTTTGAAAGCTTTGTAACTATTCAGTCTGAGTTTGAGGTGTGGTACTGACCAAGGTTTGAATCTTCTCAGGGAAGAGCATTCGATTGCTAAACTACAAAGGTCTAGGACTTCTGCAATCAGGAAGTTGCTGGTTCAGATCCCAAAGTCGACAGAGTTATGTCAACATTGGGCCCTTGAACCTTAAGTGCAGTAGCTCCAGCGACCCATGAAAGCATCTCTAACTATATTCTATTTCAGTTATTGATAGTTTAAATGCTTATCTTGTACTATTTACTGAAACGGCTTATCTTTTACTGTTTTTCTACAGTGATGGCTAATAAACCCATTTGTCCATTTAAAACAAATTTGGACATCCTGTATGAAGAAAAAGTACTCCAGTGTTTAACAACACAATTATACAGCGGTTTCCGTAGTACAGTGATTATCATGTTCAGTTCAAACTGCAAAGGTTCTGGGACCAGAACCATGCAGAAGCAAATATATTTGGAGTGGTATGTGTCTGTGGGCAAGGACTCACTTATGGGAGTTTTACTTACAAAACAATGTTCTGGGAACAAAAAGAAAAATGATTGGATGATTGGATTGCAGAGGAGGTGGATCCATGCAACTGATTGGTTGGTCCTGCCTCCTCTACAACGTGATTGGTTATTTCTATCAACCAGTCATTTTTTCTTTCTGCCCTCAGAGCATTTCTGTGTAAGCAAGACTCCCATGAGCCTAGGACTGCCTGTGATCGGAAAGTTGCTAGTTAAAATCCTGTGTTTCCCCGAGTGATGTCACCCGTGAGCAAAGCCATTAACCCCAATTGCTCAAGGGACACTGTCTGAGTCTGCTCTCTGATCCTCACTTGTGTGTCACTTTCGATAAAAATGCCTGCTAAAAAAATACGTACAATATATAATGTAGAAATACTAATATATATTTTTATGTTTGAGCTATTATTTCATATATTTAATGGAGAACTCTAATAGTGCATTTTTAGTGCGTGCAACATGTGTGAGTGTCCTGATGCCTTTCGAAAAAGTGGAAAATTTATTACGGATAAACACAGCCATTAGCATTAGTGGACATCGCAAACGGGAAAAAAGAGAGAAATATCCAGCTGAGGGCCAGCTGTTAGCTTGGCAGCGACATCTTTAAACGTCAAACCTGTTTTTTAATCCAATTTATTCAACAGCTGCAGAGGACCGTGTGTGGTCCGAGCCTACCGTCCCAACTCCGTAAGACATCAGCATCTAATGGGGAAAAAAAAGCTGAACCTCTTTTTCCAGCTTTCGTCAGGAGGAACCAGATTGTACGCCGTGGAAGGATGTGACTGTTGGACGAGAAATTCATGGCTGTATTCATAAGATGTGTGGCCTGCGTTTGAATGTATAAATAAGGGGATGAGTATGTTTTCAGGTCTCAATACAGGCCCTTGGCTGTTGCCGTCGAGATCTTATAAATGCGATTCCCTCTCTTTCATTCCAGCAGCCTGCTGCCATTTTTACAGTTATGATGAAGTGTCAGCCTCCCCATCCCTCAGCTTCATCAGCAACAATTTAGGGTTTATGCGAGAGGATGCAATCAGTTCTTCCATTAAATTTTATCTGGCTGTCTATTGACAGTTACGGCCATGAAGCTTCAGGGCCACAAGTGGAGATTCTATTCCCCAATTTTTATCTTTCTCTCTCTCTCTTTCTCTGTCTCTCTCTCTCCCTCTCTTTCTCTCTCTCTCTCTCTCTCTCTGTCTCTCTCTCTCTCTCTTTATATTATGACCTGTTTCTGTTGGCCAGAATTTGTCCTGGCAAGGGCTTTGATCTCATCAATTCGGCACACTTGTCGTCAGGTCTTATTTAATATTTTTTTTTACCCGATAATTATGGACTGCATGCTAATAGTCTATGCTGGGAGTTTTCCCCTGTTAAATTATTGCGGCCTGTTTTTAAAATTAGAGCCGCGTAGCATCCGTTTGCTGCTTGTTCAGCTCACCTGCAGAGGTACACAGCAGAGAGACTAAGGCTCTGGATTCTGGGTGCAACTGGAAACTGGCATTGTAGCTTTGAGAGAGGATTCTCTACGAATGGGTAAAGTTTAAATTTTATTTTATTCAAAATAACATACCTTTTGAAGAGAGTAGGATAGGGTTGGGTACTTCAGGTCCAGAAAGTAAAACCCCGGACCAAGATTTTATTTCAACCAATCAGTTGAGTATAAAGAGTTACAGTCACTGAGTATTCAGCTGGTTGGTTGAAATGAAATCTTGGTCCGGGGTTTTACTTTCTGGACCTGAATGACCCACCAGCCCCCAAGTGGAGTAATTGGAGATTGGATGGGGGGGGGGGTGGGTCCAACAACAAAATCACTCTGCCAACCACAACATTCAAACCAAGAACCTTCCGGTCACAAGCACGTTGCCCTAAAACCCTGAACCACTCACTGCCTTCCTGCACACGGTGGATATAAGTTATGGGGAATTTAGATGGATAGACAATAACATCTATTTAGAACTTGACATTTAAGCTACATTCTTCTAATAAATTCATCCATGTTGATAGAATAATTATATAGGACAGGCAGACAATTTTCCTGGATTTCCACCATCATGTTGCCAGTTTTCATCCCCTCTCTGAATCAAACGGCGCAGTGAAATATTAGCTTGTTCACGCTTTTGAAGTGCTCCTTCTCACTGGCCTCCGCTTCCTGGCACAGAGACTCACATCAGTACCCGCCTGTGCTCACACGCTCCAGCTTACTTTTCTGTGCAATTATTGTCATTCCATATCCGAGTGGTGCATTGCTCACCCATGAAGCAGTTCCAAACCCGCTGTTCAATCAATGTCATCACTTAACCTGGGATTCAAGATTTGCCCACAGTTGATCAATGTTCCCTCACCAAACTTTCCTGGTGCATCATTTAAGACGTGTAATAAAAAATGTATTTAAATTACCCGCGGGTCGTGCATCCTTCTGAATTCTAATTAGATGGAACACACCCACATATTTCCATTATTTGTAATTCATGTTCTTTGCAGATGCTTGTTTTTACCAGGGAGACAGATCTTCCCGTCACTCATGCACTGTAGGGGTGTGGATGATACAGTAACTGCAACGCAAATGTAAATATACATCGATTTCATCGTACGGAAATACGTCAAAGAGACACCATACATACGTTCCACCTCAACTCATACTCACATGTGCACCGTCACCAAAGACAATGAGGTATAACTTTAGTGGGAAATTAACTTTACTATTTGATTTGTGGAATGTGGTCGGTTATTGAAAGACAATAATTTGCATCAATGAAATGATAATATTTTTGTACATTTGTGTCCTAGAACAGTTCCAGTTCCACAATTTTTGCACAATTTTGTCTTCCCCAATTTGTTATCGCATTTATGTTCCTTCCTCTATAATTAATTTTCCCTTCTATACCCATATGTCTGCTTCCAGAATCTGGGATGCACGTCTAGAAGTTTAGTGACTCCATTTCACCTTTGCGTGTTTTTGGACCGTAAGGGGGGAACCAGAGAACCCAACGGAAACCCCACAGCGAGAGCATGCAAACTCCACACACGTAGAACTGGGGTAGAGATTCAAACGCTGGTCTCCGGAGGTGTAAGGTGACTGTACTAATCACTGTGCTCCTGATGCTAACTGGAATTCCCACTCTGTGGATGAGATTCCAGTTTCATCCGGCATTCTGTATAATGAACAACAATGAAAACAATGATGACCACAGGAATAATGAAGGAATAAAATTTCATCACATCTCTAAATTATCATCTGCTTTGAATATATGGATATAGAAAACAGGTAAATGGATGGATTTTTGCCTATATTATACACCCCAGGAAGCCTGGTCACTCATAAACACACTAAACATCTTCATTAAGTGCTCCATTCATGCATTTGTGAATTTATATTAACATTTTCAGTCCCTTTCTCATATTCAGTTTTGAACACGACCGTGTTATAATCAACCCAGCAAGCTACAAATTAGCTTAAAGTTAATGTACTGTACTACTGTCAAACCTGAGCATTGACTGGCTCATAATCATCTGTCTTTGTAGCTTTTACTTACAGACTGTTAGTAAAGCTTTTTACATATGAATTATCAAACAAGTGCAGCTCAATAATTTGTGGAACATTTAAGTAAGTAACTTTGAGATAAGAGTAAAAAAATAAAATCAAGTAGCATATGGATCAAACGGGATTCTCGTTACGTTATTAAATGTCAGTCGAAATGACCCGTCAGGTTGCCAAAATATGACAGAGTGTAATTTGGTACAAATTCCACTACAAGACCAGAAGTGAATTTAACATTTATCTGACTGGGTGACTGTTTGAATTATTTAGTATTGCCAAACCTGCCCATGGACCATCATGCAATGCTCTGATAATGGAATTCTGTGATCAAGGGCACCGGGGGGATTGTAACCCCTGAAGTGATATTTCCAACAGCCTATTGTGAATAAATGGCTGACCTCCAAGCCTATTCCCCAGCGGGGTGGACTGAGGGAAATACAGCAGATTCATAGACCGCAGGTAACATGCACAACCAACCGCGTGAAATACGACAGATGCACCGCACTAAATATCACGTTACTTATGTTTGTAAATATAGTCTCTTAATTTACAGTATTTTACTGTCATTACGCAATTACCATCTGGAGACCTTAGTTTGAAGGTATAATGCAGGAAGCTATATGGTACAGATATGCATTCGGTGTTGTACTGTATGCTTTGAGTCAGTAGCTTCCCAGCTAACTGGGAACGTTCCCAGAACTTAGCCCGACGTTACCTGAAGCTCTTCTAAAATGTTTTACATTTCATTACGTTTTACATAAAGGTTCTGTCAATATCAGCACGATAAAATGATTAACCAAACATCCGTTTAACGCAAGTAATGTTGAAAAATATTGTTTTATAATAAAACTTTATTTTATTAAAGGGCTACATGCGCATACTACAAACATGCCATCGAACCTTGAACACATGTGATTTTTGCCTTGTAAAGCAACAGTGTTATCTGCTATTCTGACATGCCTCTCATTTGTTTTTATATCATTAATATTAGCTGTAGCTGGACACTTTGAAGGTTTCTGTGCCTTAATTGTAACGTTAGTAGCGTAATGCCTGTTCGCGGGGTTACTTGCTTCATTTGGGAAATAGCAGTTAGCTACCTAAGTGTTTTATAGTTTTCTATCAGGCTGGTCGTCTGGCAAGGGAGGTGTTGTGGTTTAACACATAGCATCTCCAGAGTTGGGGGTTCTGCTCGTTATGAATGCGTGCCAGGGGGTATCCCTACGTCATGTGGGTATTCCCCAGTAGCCCCAAACAATGCTAACATGCTAATTAGCGTTTCTAGACTACAGAAAGTATGTGCGCCTTCGTGTATGTGGGGGTTCTGCTGTCCAGGCTGCACCTATGCTGTGTGGGACAGGTTCCTGCTTAGGAATAGTGCTTAGAAGATAGATGGGTAAGCAAGCTTCACTGCCGGTTGCTTGCATTGTTTTCAAAATGCTTTCTCAGGGAGCTTGGCTAATACCTCGTGCATGATCCATGTTTCTGGGGATAGATGCCGGATCAGGACTTTTTAGATAAACAGACGTGGGAAATGTATGGATGGCCGTTTTCTTGAAGGCATCTCGTCACTTAACCTTCATATTGCAGACTGTGTGTGTGGCTTACAGCAGGGATTCGGGGAATTATAAGCAATAAGGTCTTCCTCTTTCTAGGTCCACCTGTGTCATCGCGTTTCAATCCCTCTTGACCTGCCGCTCCTGTGATGTAGAAGCTCCCAGTATATATTAAACCACATATCTGTCTGCTCCATCCCTGACACGGGTGATGCTAAGTACTGTCCCTGCACCCAGCTTCAGACCTCGGACTCCACCTCATCTGCTACTCATCCGTTAGGCTCCAGAACTGGCAAGTAAGCCTCCAAAAGGCTGAAATCTCACATTATGTGTTACTTCTTCACAGACTTCTCTACTTGAATGCATCCCCTTGAAATCCTTCCAGTGCTGTTGGCTTCTCATTGTCAAATGCTACTTCGGAACCCCCTTACTCTCTTGGGACAGTGTTACAGTAGAAAATATCCCTACAGTATCTCTTCTCTTTTATTTATTCCAAATCCCTCAGTCCCGATCCTCTGTGACCCATTTCTGAATAAATCCTCCTCATTACCCCTAGCATACAGTAAGAATACTGTATCTGGTTTGGTATGTAAGATACAAGTGTGGTTTGTGCTGAAACATTGGGGTATATCTCTACACTAATATACACGGTAACACACCGGTCATGTTGGTCACAAGAGATCAATTCTCTTTGTTCTTGCCGATTCCTTCGATTCTGTTTTAACGCAAATTCAAACAAAGGTGAATAAAAAATATATGCATGCATATTTATTCAAAGAGTATACAGTTTTAAAGATTTAATGAAGTAGTAGTAATAATAATAATAAAAGTAAACTGGGGCCTGTATCACAAAGCTGGATAACTTGTTAGATTTAAGGTGCTGTAATCTGGGCTAAATGTAAATGAATGAAGATAAAGTCCATTTAAACTTGGATACCTTAAATCTGACAAGTTATCCTGCCAAGCAAGAAATCCATCTTTGTGATACCAGCCCCTGTTCTCTACATGCATAGCTTATGTTACTTAATGCATGAGCCTCTTTTATTCATCCTGGTAATCACTTCTTAATTCTCTTCAGCTGAATAATTCACACAGACATACATACCGATAAACACAATAGGCTTCCGTTGTTCAAATGTCCACCGTCTTACTCCTAGTTATCGAGATTGCATCTTAACTTTGACCCTGTACTAGGTTAAAAAACAAAAACGTTAAAGATGAATGCATGGCTGTATGTAATTTTTTAAAACATGCAGCCATATACTTGGCCTTTTAGCTATTTTCTTATAGCTCCCTATTCCACTAAAACAAAGGGACGACATCAGAATCAACCTTCGTAGCCCCAAGCTTGTGCTTGGAAGCACCATCTACATAAATACTGCTGAACACAGACGGCAGCAACGCGGAGCTGTTACATTTCATGATTCCCATCGTTCAAACCATGGCATGTTTCTGCATAGCACAGATTAAAAACGTATTTTATTCTCCGGCCAAGGTAACAGAAGGCACAAATTACGAGCAGGTGGAGAGAGTACGGGTTCACCTCGGACCTCCAACAGCACATCGTATCAGCCCAGTCGAGACAGAACATAAAAAAACCTTCTCTATTAGGTACATATGACTATGCTTGATTTTATAAATGGATGGTGGCTTCCTGTGCCAGCTGACAATTCATATGCGAATGCTGTTAGAAAATTGCCATATGCTATGAGGCTCCACTGAAGAAATTTAACGATGGCCAAGTTTCTCCTAAAACATCATCATCAGGTGGTTGCAAACACTATGTGCTGCATCACAACCGAGTGGAGAAACAGAGTGTGGGATCCAAATGTGGAGGAATAAAACAGAACTGAATGATATTAATGTTGAGCTGCGTTTACTTAATTAATATTTGCTTTAAATGATATTTTACAACTTCCATATCGCAGGTTCTGAATACATCTCCTTGTGTCAAAACTCCAAAAACAAAAATCACAAATTCAAACTACATTAATAAAATCTTATCCCTATCCAGTAAAAGCAAACTATGGACTCAAGAGCGTGTTATCATCAGCATAATAATCATAATAATCTTTGGTAAAAAATAATGAAATAATCAGGGAAGGTCTTATGAATTATCTTGATCTTGAAAGTGACTTTGTGAACTACACCTGAATAAATCACACTTTTAAAATGCTTATTCATGCCATCTGTGTACACTAATAATAAGAATTACTAAAAAACAACTTTCTGAACTGCTGCAAGCATGCAATACATTTAACACCCAGCATCGTGCCCTTAGGCTGTATGCATGAAAAACCGGAGCTCTTCTGTAATCAGATTGACTCAATATATGCAAATGATCCAGAGCATTCCATGAAATGACATGTGACGATACACAGTGATTTGAAAATTATAACATAGTCTATAAAATCACCACGTATTGTTCTGTTCATAAAAAAAAGCCAATGGCCTATTGTATTAATCAGCTAGCAACTTCGCAACATGCAGACAGCAGCTTTGACTTTCTTATAAAGATCCTCAGCATCAAGATTTCTATAAAAATGCCCGAAATAAAAAATCCATAACAATTAAAGCCAAGTTTGAATGAACTGAGGAACAATCACATTAATCTGTATGTGGAGATTTGAAATAAGTAAAGGGGGTTTACAAAAGGCAGCCGAGAGAGGCAGTACCAATCCAATGAACAAATAAATAATACAGTGATCTCCGCCTATTGCGGAAGTTACGTTCCAGACCCGTCAGCTATAGGTGAAAATCCGCGATATAAAAAGACAACATAAATTAACATTTTTAATATAGTTTAAGGCATAAAATAAAAATACCCCTCCCACACGTTTTAGACACATGTAAACTTTGTAAACACATATGATATGTGGATGTCGGCTAAGGATATGAGTAACGTAATAATAATCATTATATATATATATATATATATATGTATATATCTTTCTCTCTCTCTGTATACGTAATAGAATATGTAAAAATAAAAACATTTTAAGTTCAGTCACAAAAGGTTTGATCGCGACAATCGGACCACAAGCAAAGTACGGGATACGCAGAGATGTGGACACGTCGGGGAAAAACATTTGCCCACATGATCATCAATAATTACTGTTATAAAAAGAAGAAGAAAAGGAGATGTCATTCTGTTCTTGTAGAATGGTGATTAAATGTACGTGTTTATAGTTATTTGAATCACTAACTCACTAAAACAAACCTGGACTCAGTACCACAAACCTTTTCTTCATATACCCAAAGGAAAATTGTTTTGGCAAAACTTATAATAATCCCCCAATGAACACAAACAGCTGACTTTCTAAATTAGTTTTGCACTCGTTTCAGCAGCGTACAATTAAGCCTTAGCCCTCACTGGCTTCTGCATGACAACATGTCTTCCAGTACACAGAACTCCAGTCACTGCAGTCCAACATAAATAACGCATTTGTCATGGATCGCACTCTAACAAGCTTAATTTTTCACACATAGGTCTAGAGGTGCAATGTTGACTACTGAACGTCCCTGGCATGCATGCGGGTAATAACAGCCTCTGTGCTGTAACCATGGCAGGGTAAGGACCTCCACTGCCAAGCCAACACGGTATAACTACCATCTACCCACATCTTCCCACATTTCTCAGTGGTCTTTGGGATTCTCTGATCGAACCAGACCATGGAGTGTCCTTCTGATGTCATCATGTGGTCCATGAACACTTTGGCAACAATCCACAATTAAGAATAGCCCTCCTGACACCATATTTCCCACTTCTGAACCCCATTAAAGACTTTGTCTTGACATGGCAGTGTCAAATCTTCTCACAGAACATCTTCTCCATGGACTTTACTGGTGTGGACCAGTGGTGTAAAGTTAAGAACAGTAAGTGTTATCCTAACTGTAAGTAAATCTTTTCTTGTCTCAGAATTACTACTTTACTAAGCAATTGAAAATTGGTGCACTTTTTACTTAAGTGCTGTAACTAAGAGTATGCCGATCGATACTGCAGTTTGATACTTTTTATTTTAATGTGTGTGAAGTTGCCCGGTTCGTTTTTTTTGGCTGTCAGCATAATGAGCTGTTCTACCTTATAATGCATGTAAGTCTGTATATGGGCACCACGCTTATCAAGTGCTGGACTATACAAGTATTATATAAAATACACTGGTTTTCATGTCCCACACTTCAGGACTGCGATAGTCTGCTGGGTTTTGCAAAATGTTTTTCATTCTGTACTGCACAAGGAAGTATAACTTAGCAAGCTTTGCAAATGAATTGAATTGAATTAGTAAATTATCAATTAGGGCAGGATCTAGATTGCTCAGGTTAGGGGGACAATTAGAAATTTTGGGTGGGCAGCAGTTCACGCAGTAGACCATAATGCAGTGCGGTGGCAGCTTGTGACTGCCGGGTTGCTGCGCAGTGATACAATGGGCATGTGGAGTTCGGTAGAAGAAAATAGTACCTGCCCTGAACTGCTCACTGCAAAGTCTGTGGATTATCCTCAATAACCCTCTAAAACACATTTTTTTCTTTCAGTTTTGGTGAGAACTGCCCCCTTGGGGGTAAAAAACATAAATTCACTTCATTGTCAGTCTTGTGATTTTTAAAAAAAAAATTTTTTAACAGTTATAACACGAGGTATTCATTCCGTAAACACCACAGTATCCATGTCGGAAAGGGGACAGGACCGTAAGAATCAGCAGCGTGAATGGCAGCTTCAGGTACTGCGGGAGTTTCAACAGTCTGCTGCCGCAAAATACAGAGAGCTCATCCGGATCATGCCCAGTTTCATTACTGATTACTTGATGTTCTAGGCCAGTAATAGGCAAAAGCTGTGGCCTTCACACACCACAGTAAACCTTTCATTTTTTATTTGTGGTTTATTTGTAACAAGTAACATTGTTGCTCTTTTAACTTACACAAATGCAACACATTAACTTCAGAACGCTTCAGTAAACATTTTTTTCTCTGTACTCAACTCTAGAAACAATATCTACTATGCAATGACCAAACAAATCACCGCACAAATTACCGTACTTTTGGGATGGTACTTTCAGTACTTTCGCTTTTCCTTTGACTACCAGTTGAATACCAGTACCAGAAGTTCCAGTACCGAAAGTGGCAAACCGCTGAGGTACTTGGGTACTTTGGGGTGGGACTTGAAACACTTTCTTTGTCAACTGATTATGCAAATAGCCTTCCTCTGATTATGCAAATAGCCTGCCTCTGATTATGCAAATAGCCTGCCTCTGAAACACAATACAGATGGCACCATGAAAACAGTTGTGACCCTGAATGGGAAAAGCGGTTGCAGAAGATGGGCAGGTAGATGGATGGGTTTGGGAACAACAGTCCTTGTTCAACTACATTATAGCTTAATAGTCATGGAGCTTGTGGGGGGTGGGGGTACCTCAATTACAGAACTAGTACATCCATGGTCACTCCTGCACGATCTTTCTGTGATGGTATGGAATGACGCATCATCACACTAGGCTTGCGAGCTACGAACATTATAAACCCAACAAAGTTGTGAGTCTGTGATGATTTTTAACATAGTTTATCATTAGCTATCAATACTCGGTTACATTATTTATTTGTGGTCAAATTTTTTTAGCTGGCTTGGCTAGCTAGGTAATTCGATTTAGCCGGTAAATGCTGCTGCTGTGCACATGAGATGCTTGCTATGTGAACTCGTGGCGCCGCAGTGTCAAGTTAGCTTCACTTTGCTTTAGCAAAATGTCTTTTAGCTTCACTGGCAAAGCTTACATCCCCAGGGTTTTAAATCAATGAACTGTGTAAAAATAAATAAATAATAAATAAAAGTGCCTGGTATTGAACACAGCCCTGCCTGCCTCTGTTGCATGTGAACACCTTCTTCATCGCTCTGGGTGACTCTGTACACCTAATCGAGCTGGACAGCACAATTTTTAAGAATTGTCTTATTCAGAATCGACTTATTTAAGAATCGCCTGATTCAAAGTGGAGGCCGACTATTGTTGACCCATGCAGTAAACCTGCATTAATGTAAATTTGAGAAACTGCTGGGTTTTTGTTGTGCAATATTGTGAGAACCTCACTGGTGTTTTTTCTTCCTTTGAAAGGGGTCCAAGTACTTACTAACCTGTCAGAAAGACACATGTTGAATTTGTAGCGGTAAATTCAGTCAGAATGTTTTTCGCCCACAGGGTAAAATTTTTGGAAGCCCATTTTATTGTAAATGCGAGTCCTCACTGGATTTTTTTTGTGCCATTTCCAGTTCATTTAGATGGTGCATATTGTCTGCGGGACTGCGTGTGTCCCTATGGCTTTAGACTCTGCTTGTAATTTGAAGGTTGCTGGCTGAAATCCCACGTCTGACGCAGTGATTTTACGGTTTGGCCCTTGGGCAGGGGCCCTTATCTCCAAAATGCACCAGACATGCTGTCTGACTAAAATATATGCTGCTTTGCAGAAAAGCATCTGCTAAATGCATTTTTAAGACGCAAACAAAGGGGGGAAAACAGTTCAATAATATTAGTTAAATTCTCCCCAAGTGAGCTTGATGGGCCGAATGGCCTCCTCTCGTTTGTATAGTTCTTATGTTCTTACAGTATACTCCGAGTGCTTTTTAAACAAGCCACTCGATCTTGTACTTTAGTAGATTCTAGAAGAGGTTACTCTTTAGAAATAACAATAGGTTTACTTGAGTAGGATTTTTCAGCACTCTTCTCAACCTTGGTGGTGACCCTAGCGGGCATTTGTCGCAGCTGGTGGTATTTCCCATGCTGTCTGGCCAGGGAACATATTAACCCTGTAATGTAGATGAGGTCCTCTGGCCTGACTCAGCCCGCTGACGGGATGCTGAGGGGTTATAAATCCGCCGTTCTTTTTCCTTTGTCTAACAGATGTTCTTTCTATAGTTTTTCTGTTTTCGACTGTTATTCTTTTCCCAGGAAAAACCCTCTTACAGGTCCCAAAAACATGTGGTTTGATGAGCTGGCATCATACGGTGTCATTGTGTGTGTGATTGCGGGTCCTGCCATAGACGGGTATCGCTTCCGGGCTGTTCCCTGCCTAGTGCCTTATTCTTCCTAAAACTGGCTTCATGCTGACCCTGTCTCTGTACCAGATAAGTGGTTATGGGGAAATGGATAGAAATGAAGTCTGTTAAAATGCTCATACCTGGGTATTATGGTTTATAGAGCCACGCGGTTAAAAATCCCAGCAGCACAGTATTACATGTGCTGTATGGGCTTTATAAAATCCTCACATCTTGTGGTAATCCGTTCAAAATTTTCAGCATCAGGTAAGTAGATCGATGTTCCTAAATGGGAGTATTTCTTTCGGTGCTTGGAAGGATACCTTTGTATTACCTTCAATTTCACCCAAGTCTATTGACATTTATATGGAAAATGGTCACAAACGTACTATAACACAAAAGAATGATATGTGTCTGAGAGGGCTTTAAATAAGACCCTTAATAATATGTATTTTTCAATCTTCATTCATTTAGGAGTCCGCAATAGGTACTTTTACCCAGCATTTTGGTAGTTCAGCTTAAGGCTGGCGTTCAGCTGGCATTTAACATTTACAGCTGGCTGACGTGCAGCAGATTTATTTTAATGTTTATCTTGCACTGTCAAATGTCCTTGAAATACCAATAGTTATTTTTGTCTCCGAGGAACATTTAATTTTATATGTGGCGTATTGAATATAAATTATTCTATTTGATCAATCCCAGTAAGAGAGCTTGCGGTTAGAGACCCGGCTTGAGGCCAAAGACGTTCCCCGTGCCCTCGTCATTCGGGGGTCTTCGGGGAAAGGTGTTTCTCGGGGGGGGGGGCTTTGCAGGAGGCTGAGAAAGGGGCCAGTGGCTGGGGAATAAGGGGAGGTGGCTGTGGCTTTCAGGATCCAGCAGTCCTGGGAGCATCAGGAGGGCATTATTTCTTTAGAATTTTTTGCAGATATTCTTAACCAGACACCCTACCGGCTCTCCTCCTGGGATTGGAACCTGTCCACTGCTTGGGGCAGTGATCTATTCCCTTAGCTGGTACATGTCACCACGGACCTGGGCTTTTATATAAATGTGTCATGTCTGATTATCAATATAACATAAAAATGTCAATAACATTCTAAATGTGTGTATGGTCGGGTACCAGCCCACACTAAACCCACAGTAAAGCTACCTGTGGAATTCACGTGCGTCCCAGTTCCTACAAAATGTTCAAATCTACAGTACTAATTAGTGGACTGATTGGCTGAAGAGTCCTCACACCTGGGTTTGAGCAGCTGACCTAAATGTTACCCCAAAAACCCGCATAGACACCAGCCCTTTGCGGATAAGATTGGCCACCCCAGATTTAAACCATATTATCAGAAATTTGTAGCAACAAACTGATTCAATTAACAGCGTTTTGGGAGTGAGGGGTGTTTAGAAAGTGTGTATTTAGAGTGTCAGGATCCTACTGTATATTTCCACAGCAGATTTCCCTCTGGGGGCCCTGGAGATTGAAGGGGAAACCCAGGAGAAAAGGCCCAGGCATCACCACCGCGGACCGCCGCACACACGGGTCAAACACGGCAGCCTCGCTGGGCCGCCCTCAGCAGGCTGCCTCTGCTCGCTCACAAGCCTACCAAGACTTGACGGTGCGTTTTGGTTTCCCAGGCAACGGAAACGGAGGTGGGATGTGGAAGAGAATGGCTTGACTACAGCATGATGCGGGTGCATAGACAGTTCCTTGTTGTTAAGGATTTAGGGAGGGCTGACAGTTATTTGATTCCCATTCTGTTTATAAAAAATAAGGTTTTTTATTAGGCTTTGTCTGGGTTGTACGTGGGTGGTGGACTCTGAACAAGAATGCGGAATTTATGTTAAGTTATATAAACCGATGAATTTTACATGACATACCCACTGACTTTTTGCTATTGACTTATGGGGAGAAAAGAAAAGCATGTTGAGTGGGAGTTTATTCATTTGTTTGATACTGAGAAACAACTGTTTTTCAATTACCTTTTAATTAGTACAAGTGCCACTCATCTGCGTTGCAATAACAGAACATTTTCCGCGGCTCTGTACTTGCCGTCGCCGTTCAAAACGACGCAAAGGGGGTACGCCGTCCCCTTGCAATCATGTATATTCCCCTCCGCACCGCGGGGCACTGCACACTAACGCATGTGTCAAATGCGATGGCTGGTTTGTAATTGCGCCGCACTCTGAATGCTAGTCGACGTTCAATGAGCGGCGCGATTCACCTTGCGCGGATCAAAGCGGAGCACTTACACTTTAGCGCTCGCTATCAGAACCTGGCTACGGCTGCAACCTTTCAAATGTGTCTTGTTCAGTCTTTGATGGTATTAAAGTCTCGTTGTCAGGGCCTCCTCCCCCATAAGCTTCTACCGCTGGCACGGTAAACCTTTAATACTGTGTTTCCGTATAATCTCATTTAGCTCACTCATTGTTTGAATATAGAAAGAATTTACTTTCACCGGAAATCGTTTAATGGTGTCGCGGAGTCCAGGATTTTGGGTTAAATCAGAGCCCTGTTCTCCCCTTGCCACATGAGTGTCCTCCCATACCACAAAGAGATGCAGCTGGGTTACATGTCGCCTTTAAACTGCTGCCTTGTGATAGGCTGGCATCCTGTCCCAGGTGTACTCCTGTCTTGTACCTTATATTTCCTAATATAGGTCCTCCAAACCCTGTCCAGATGCTGCTGGAAGATTATTTTTTTGTAGATGTCATGCATGTCATATTTGTTTTACAGTAAGAGAATGGCCTTGCACCAAACCCATATGAATTAAATATTACTCAACAATTCAAAAATGTGTAGAATGTATAGAATTTATAAATGTATGCCAGGGGTGTCAAACTCCAGTCCTGGGTAGACAGAGCCCTGTGTATCTTAGTTCTTTCCCAGTTCCACCAAAAATGATTTAGCTCAAGAGCTGTGCTGTAATTAGCACAAGGAGCTGAATCAGGTGTGTTAAATGAGGGGAAACTCAATAATGTGCAGGGCTCTGGCCCCCCAGGACTGGAGTTTGACACCCCCGATGTACATGCATTGACAATACATTTCTGTAATTGTCGGATTGCGCATATATGACTAGCTGCAGGTTATAGAATGTGTAGCCAATAAGTAAACAAATGACTGACCCTGCCACTTGTCCCTGTTGGCAGTGACATGTTTCTGCATGAGGCAGCGAATTCGGATGGTGAGCTCGGTGAGCTCGTCTGCCCTCTCTAATGAGTCCGCACAATGAGGACCGAGCGAGACCCCGGTGGTGACAGATCGACGGCTTCCCGCCGGCGTGAGCCATCATGGGACGGGTCAGTTTTAGCGGTTTTTGCTCCAGCATATACAGCCCGTGCTGTGCCTCCGACAGAACGGGGCGGAGGGCTGTCAGCTGCGATATTAATAGCTACAAGACAGCAAACATGACGCGTGCGCCTTGAAATAAATCTAAATTATCTGGATGGTACCCGGTTACGGAGTGCGGCGGAATGGGATTAACGCGGGTATAGCGTGTCGTGTCGAACAGCGGCTGGCAGCGCTTACATTCTTCAGCTACACGTCACGGGAGATCACAGACAATCCCAGATCATGCTGATTAGTTAATTAAATCAATCAATATCTGGCCATTCCAAAACTGGCATAACTGTTAAATAGACCAATTATGTCCTGAGTTGCCAAGAACAAACGTTTGTCAAGAATGTTCTGCGTGACATCTATAAGGGAAATTACGTATAAGATATCACATTTCCAACAGCATCTATTGCGTACAAAACAGCTATCTGGGAGATTTTAAGCAATATAAATAAGCGTATAAATAAGACGTGTGGTGGTGCTGTGAGTTATGTTTTTTGTTTCTGATCCAATGAAATACAGTGTTACTGTCGTGTCACGCGAATGTTCACACAACGACGGGCAATTCTAGCGGAGGCTATGTGGCCCGTTCAGGTAAGTGAGCAAGGTCATCAGTCCCGACTACACACATGTTACATGATTTATGTGAAGAAACGTTATTTTATGTTGTATATTACCATGCCAAACGTGTCTTAATAGAAGATGTGGCAGGCTGATTTCAGGTCCAGAAAGTAATAATCCAGACCATGATTTACTTTCAACCAACCAGTTGAGTCTCTGTGACTGTGACTCTATGCTCAACTGGTTGGTTGAAAGTAAATCATGGTCTGGATTGTTACTTTCTGGACCTGAAATTGCCACCACTGCTTAATAGGTAGTACTAAAAAGCTCTCGCAACTTTCCTTTGTTCACGAACAAATGCAATAGTTGTGAAATGCCCTGTACTTTAATATATAAGTAAAGTAATTCACTATTACTATGTGGTATAAAACCCCAGAGCAGATATCTGTATTTCATACTGTGTTTTTGTCGTGAAGGAAAAAAAAACACTCCGCTGTGTGTACTGACTCATTTTGAAATGTAAAAGAGCCTCTTGGATAAACATATTAAAAGTAACAAAAATGCTGGAATTGTAGATCAGATCTGTTGCAGATCCCTGTGTCATTCCTCTTAAACTGAGCTTTACTAACAGGAGCACAGATCCATTCTGCGAGTGGCCCCGCTGTCGTGAGTTCAACACGCTGTTATTTCAGACGGATATAAAGAGGAAAATAAAATCAATACATGGGTCATGGGCCAAAACACCTAGGAGACACCCGGTCTGAAGGAAGGAAGAAAATATTTGTCGATGGGCTTGATTGCCATTTGTTTGTCGGCTTGATGAAATGATCGTAAAATGGATTAAAGGAAGCGTACAAATGACTGGAATCCCGTCGTATCCTCCAGCTGATTTCATGCTGAAATAGTATGCGATGAGTCATTACATAGGAGCGGGGACGATAATTTGGATGTAATTTCGGTGTTGAAGTACGTTTGATAAATAGAACTGTAAAAATTAAAAACGTTTGTCAAAATTGCCTTAAACAAGTATAAATAGCCACACATTGGGATTGTTTACCAGGCATGGGGATTGCGTAATTTACAATGAGGCTACCTGGATCCCTGATGATAGTTAGCATAGCTGACGTGTGCAACCTGCGCTGTTTCACTGTCTTTGTCAGTGACTCAGGCCTGAGTGTCAGACAGAAGGGGTTTAATATAAGCCACACTTGTATTTACATGTGGAGTATTATCTTTCAAACCAGATCCTGGCATGCTGCATGTAGAATAGTGTGGATTCCAAAGATTCAAGAAAATAGACAAATATTGTTTGAAAAATGGGAAATCTGTATCATTCATCAGATGAAAAACACTTTTGTTCCTAGTAATATATTTATTTTTCTGGCTGCCAAGTTACTATATTTGAGGGTAAAGCTTTATAATATTAAACAGGCACCAATTATAAAATTATTGCCTGAAAAGTTTTAAGGATGATAACAACTATGTACTGATGTCTAGTATTGATAATTGTACAAATATCTGCTGTTTGTGATGAGTAACTCTATAGAGGCCACAGTCGATCCTGGGAGGCAGGGTCTGATGACAGTGCTCCTTCAGTTTGATCTCTACCAGCCATGTTGTATTTTGTATTTTTCATGAGGAAGCTGTAAGCCAGGCCTGCAATGGAGCCGAAGGTGTACTGGGAGCTGGGGAGACTTACGGCTCTGTGGCTTGGGGGTCTGGGTCCGGAAGGTCGTGGGTTTATATCTTGTGGTCAAGTCAAGGTATCACTGCTGGACCCTGGAGCCAGGCCTTTAACCTCAGCTGCTTCTGGAGGGTTGCAGCGTCTCCCCCCAAAAAGCCTGGTCTCACCCCTCACCCCTAGGTGCATGTCTCCTACAGCCAGTTTGATGGCCTATTAAACAATAAGTAAATCCTATGTACTTGAACAAATGGCAAATAACGTGTATTTGGTAACACTTGATGCTGTTATCTATAATGCATTTTAAATACCATCATAATCTGTTATAAAGGTTGGTATAAGAAAAAAGCACTTCAGTGTCTTCTATTGCAAGTCATAGCACATTATAGTGTTGATTATAATACTTCTTGAGCTTTAATGAGGCTCTTTGTAATGCACTATGGATGCCTTCATAAAACATTGTAATGATTGGTATAAGAATTAATAAACCATTACAGCATCTTCTATTGACAGTCATAATGCATTATAGTGTTGATTATAACAATTCAGAAGCTCCAATGAAGCTCTCATCCATTACAATACAATGCATTATAATGGTCGGTATAAGAATTGATAAAGCATTGCAACATATTCTGTTGACACATTCTGTTGGTATTATAAAGTTGATTATAATACTTCATAAGCTCCAGTGAAGCTTATTATCATCTATAATGTTTTATAGATACCTTCATAATGGTCAGTATAAGAATTAATAAAGCATTACAGCATCTATTGACAGTTGTAAGACATTACTGTATAATGTTGATTATAATACTTCATAAGCCCCAGGGAAGCTCTCATCTATAGTAGGCTATTGATACCCTGATAATACATTACAATGGTCGGTATAAGAACTAAGAATACTTTGTACTGCATTATGAATGTATCTATAATAGATGAGAGCGTCATAAAGCAGCGATAATGCATAATAAACATGGCTGTAATGTGTTATGCCTTTTTATGAATATTTATAGTCATGTTTATAATGCTTTATAATGTGTTATGAATGAGAATATATAGTCTTATAAGCATTCATGTACTGTGTTCATATTTTCATATTTAAAGCTCTGTTTTTCCTCATCTCTTCCCTTGATTACTTTTTGTTTTAGCGAATCCAGGCCTTTTTGGCCGTTTTCATTTAATCCCTAAAAACGGACATTTCTAATAAGATTTCGTAAATCTCTGTCGGGTGTATCGGTCACCACAGCTTTTTTCAAAAAAGGAGAGGACTTGCAGTTATTGGTGCACAAGCACACAGCGGAGCGGGTGGCACTTCTGCTTTGCGTCTTTCGGGTTATGGGTCCGATCGCTGCCCCTGGCTGGTCGTGTGGAGACTGTGGTTTCTGTGCCCTGCCCTTCCCGGGTCCCAGTGACCCAGCATCGAATGTTATAAAAGGCAGAGGCAGCACACAAGAGCAGTCATGTGCATATAAATCCACTGATGCCCAGTGAACAGGAGTCAAATGGATCAAAACACGTGCTAAAAATCAATATTGCTATTTTATGACTGCACCCATATTAATTTGATAACAATGCTTCCACTTTGTCTTGAATTGTATATTTAGGCGCCTTTTTTTGTAAGTGTTAACCCACAGTTTGAGAGGAAGTATATTATGTTAACGTTCATCCATCCTTGGATGATCCTGGGCAGGCACAAAAAGGGGGCTGGAGTCTATTCTATGCGGCAGCAGGAACAAGGCTGGGATGCCAGCCTGTCTCAGGGCACGTACAGCAGTTAGCCTACTTCTTGTCACCGGATCGTGGTAGGAAACCCGGATACCCAAGGGACGCCCCACACACCTTGAGGGAAATGTACAACTCCGCATGTGCGGGTCTGGACCCAATCTCAGGCAGAACAGGACAAAAGCCAGACACACCCTGAATGGCATGCCAGTCCGTCACACGTCTTTGCAATATTAAAGTATATATTATTACATATTATGGTAAATTTTCTCAGGCTGATGAAATTGCTTCAGTCATTCCTTTAACATTTAAATTTGCTGTTCTAATCACATTTCGGTCCATGGATAATAACAAAACTCAAAAGACCATTCGAGGGTTTTATATTCTCATCTGGAGAGTCAGATCATAGATGGAACCAGAGAATGATAAAAGGTCACCTCTTTCCACATTACATCATCTTAAGAACCTCTGGTTATGGGCAGAATGGATCTTGCCATAATATGCAGATTAGACATGTTTACTGGGCTCTGGGTGTATTGCAGGGCAAAGTAAGACACCTGGATGCCCTGTAGTTGAGTTTGAAACTGCGTAACACCCTACATTAATTTAATAGCTGCATAATTTAATTAAATGCGGTTTCATTTCGTCCTATTTTTTTTTTGAGCACTTCCTAGCATGGCTTCCCATTGTCTTCCAGACAAAAGATTCAGCAGATTTTGCAAACAAAGTTAGTTATGTCATTAGCAATAGAAGCAACAGTGTTTAGTATTTTGTTTAATTGCCGGCATGAAAAAGCAAGAAGTCATTGGAGAAAATGAAAAACAATCCAAGACTCCCAAAGTAGGTGCCAAGCCCAGTTGGCATGCTGGCACGCCTCGCCCCTTGGACATGCTAATCATCTCTTATGCTTCATTATTCGGAATCATTAAGAAAATGAAAGGAAATCCCCCACTCCTCTTTATTTCCTCTTTTTTCCAGTTGCATGTATCCTGCTATAAATGGCGCATGTCCAAGAGAGAACCAACTATCACTTGGGCCCTTTGGTTTGGGCAAATTTGGAGCTCGGGGTCCATAGAGGATCACGCTGGTGAAGCTGGAGGGAATTTGCAGGTTGAGGAGACGGAGGCTGATCAGGCCACTGGGTCTGTACCAGCTAAAGCAATCTAGTGACAGCAGTGAGCATGACTCGCTTCAAGACTTATTTTTCCTTTTCCGAGGTGTCATAACCGTCAGCTCGCTCCAGCGCCGGATCTCAGCGGGCCCAGAGAGGTTCACCTGTCAGAATGGTTGTCAGGGCTGTCAGAATCAGGTTGGCATCTGACTTTTAGTGTCCGGCTGCTCTCTTAAACATATGGAGATCTGCTTTGAAGTCAAACACATCACACACCTGTCTTATCTCATTCTTCCTAAAAAAATTGTCTCTATTCATGCCTTATATCACCTACTATTAATGAATGCGTATAAGGAGACACATATAAGGAATCTTAAATGCAATTACAGTTCTTCTTATATTTGCTAAATATATTTTTAGCATACTTGGGTTCTATGCATGAACAATCCCATTGCTCATGGCAGTTTTACTTATGCATAAAATGTTGTGAGGGCAGAACAAAAAAAATTCAAGGATAACCAATCAGATTGTAGAAGAGGTGGGTCCGAGTAAATAGAGGAGGTGGGACCAACCAACCAGATATTTTGGTTCAGTCAATTCTGGTTTCTTGAACCGACTTCCTCTACAATCTAATTGGTTGACTCTCTGAACCAATCATTTTTCGTTCTGCCCTCAGAACATATTTGTGCAAGTAAAACTCCCACAAGCAAATCCATTAGCATCCACTTTCATTGGTATAGCAAGGTGTAAGAAAACAGGCACTGACACAGGTTTCAGCTTCACTTCCAAAAACAATTTGTTTTTTGTTTTTTTACTGATTTGCGAACATTTTGTCTGCTTGTATATTAACTTACAAATGAGCTGCCTTCATCAATGTTAATGGTGACATTAATATGCCGCATGGCAAACTATTTTGCCAAGGAACAAATCACATCCGTTCCGAGAGCCTGAAGCCATTAACGGACAGCTTTACCCTGAGATGAATCACTGCCACTCAAGTGCTGCTGTCGGCATAATTGTATTTGTCACTAGTGCCTTATTTCCATTAAGACATTGTTCACATTAGAGAAGTGAAATTATACCTGTCTCCCTTTTTTCTAGCTTGACGATTTTAAGGAAAAATGTAACTTAAAGTCTCTCTTGATGATTCAAACTTTACCAGCTTCCCAACGTTACTGTTCGCATGTCCACATATTTTGTGTAACTTTTATGTAATGGAACCGGGTGCCAGCTAACCACTGTTTAATATCTTTCAGCATTTTGTGCTGGATAATTTTTTCCAAGCTACAACATCTGATTTTTCTGAGCAAATTGGAGTCATTATGGTTTTTTTGTTAACTTTGGGGATGTGTTTACTGTTAAGAGCAGATGGGAATAACATTTAAAGCATGATTTAACTGTAATACACTTATAAGGTGAAAAAAAAACTGTGTTGTTGCAAAAAGAATGTTTTCTCCGAAACCAAGGGATTCAAGTAGGTTGTCACAAAATAACAAGCGTGTGGTTACATAGCTATAGAAAGCCAGGAAAGTAATTTCAGACTGGTGTCATGTGTCTCTAAATATATAGTGATTTCTTAAAGCTGGGGATTGACATGTTCTGCACAAACATTGTTATTAATGTATCGATCAAGCTTTCATAGCTGCCCGCAAATAAATTGCGCTAAAGCATTTTTTTCGCCCCCCAACCAGGGAAGAGTTGCAGGCTTATATAGGTTTGCGTTATTAATCTGTTATCTTAGGGCAACAGCCGAAATAGGAAAATTATTGATTTTTAGGTTCAGCTGAAGAGGGAATAAATCATAGTTTGGAAGAACCATACAATTTTATTTTATTTTATTTTTTCTTTCAGTCGTGTCGTCTACTAATAAGAAGCTCTTTTGACTTGCTTTGGGCCCAAATAAAAAAGCATGACATCATTTCGAGAGCAGCGATCAGTGTGAATCTGTGATATGAAAACAGGCGTCCATGCTACTGAACGCTATGTAACGTTGTTTACGCGTGTGTTTGGAAATACGGACCAACCCATTGCGGCACATTGTTCTGACCGTGCGCTTTATCAGGTTTAATAGATAGCTGCACTGTCTGGAACTGAACAGCAATGGAATACGATGGATTCTGGGGATTTTAGATGACAGGGTGTAGGGGGGGGGGGTGGTGGTTGCCTGGCTACAGAATCCTCTGTCTCCAGAAGCAATATGCCGGTTCTCTGTTAATCCAGCCCTTTCACTGATTTCAGTCAACATTAGAGTGTCACATAGCAGCCGGGTTTACACAGAACAGGCTGTTTGTGGTGCTGGAACTCTTAATTGTATGCAAATGAAGGAGCAGAGAGGGACTTGTGATGTGCATGCAGGCTAGGGGTGTGTTAGCCCTGCCTCTTTAGCTGGCTGATAATGACAATGAACACAGGCGACTCCTTTACTGGAGAGTCCAGTATGGCCATCGCTCTCCTTCAAACAAGAGGCCCCCACTTTCCAGCAGCAAACACTGCAGCTCCAGCCTTTATTTTCTTGCCTTTTTGCCCACATGTCATGACATTCCCAACAATACAATCAAAAAGCAATAGAGTCAAATTTTAACTTGACAGGTGTCATTGTATTTACATAGCGTTCAATATTGGATTGGTCTGGGTCAAACGTCCTCTCTGACTTCACTATTCCTTTGTAATAATTTAACACTTAACTCCTGCACGCTCCCACAATAGTTATATTAGGGGAAGTCACCCGACATGTGCCGTTGGGGTCAATTTGACCCCAGGGCAGATGTGAAAGTGAAATATCTTATTCTGGACAAACGGTGCGCATGTTCACAATATAAATATTTGTTAATGCATTAAAATTATTTAAAAATGATGTAAGAACATAATATCTAGGGAGTAGTATACATATTGTCTAATATATCTATTGTCTATAATAAATAATCTCTGCGGATATCTTTAAATATTAATTTTCATTTTCTTCTAAAGAAGTATTTTACTTCAGTGTTCTGCATGTGTCACTGTTTGCAGATGTATTTTGTTGAATGTGAAAACAGCTCTTTCGGCAGCTTATGGGCGTTTTGAAACGCGTGTTTAAAGTCCAGGTCAGGGTGTAACGTTGGGTTGAACATTGGGGGGAGGGGAGTTGAGGTCTCCACCCATTTTGTGATTATCGGGGGGGTGGGGGTTGTTTCGTTTTGTTTGGTTTTGATTTTTAGGGTTACGATCCTGAGCACAGGGTTATATAAGGACAAGGCCTTGGTGAAATATATGCCGCGTCGTTTCGTCAGGTTTGTTTACTAAGTGATGCAGTATTGGCATACCGTCGTGTGTTTTTGTTTGTTTTGCGAAAATAAGTGTTGTTAGTGTTTGTTATAGACATAACTGTCATTCCTCTGGTTGGAGAGTGGCTGAGGAACCCGCACTGATGTGTTCTGGACACCAGATGTCATAGTGGTTTTGGTGGTTATGTACAGCTGAAGGTTTCTGGTTTACTCCAGCCCAGAGAAGAAATTCTCCCTGTGGGGTAGGTGACTGTCCAAACCACCAGACACACCTCACATCTGCCTGGCCTGGACTATGCAGCAGTATAACTATCTGCTGCACCACATTTAAACAAGCTGCACCAGTCTCTGTCATTCTTGTCTAAAGCTGCATACTGAATAAGTTAAATAAGTGCTGGGGCCCTAGTTTTAAATCCAGAGAAATTCACAACAACTTCAGGCTAGACTGGATGGATGAGATATTTTACGTAGTAAAAGTTTTTGTTTGTCAGTATGCATTTAGTGCTTGTGTGATGATTGTGGACCATCTCTTATTGTGATTTTGTTCCTTTTGTTTATCTTTATGATGTTTGTGTTCTGATTCTGTAGAATTTGCTGCACCAGCTAACCAAACAGGATTGCCATTAGGGACTCCTTTGAAAACAAATGCATCAAAATCTTTTATTGATAGAAAGCAACAGAGCAGACCACGGAGGGCAAGTAATCGCACAATGTCTACTCTGCGTCGGCTGTCCTTTCTGAGTTTCACACGTCCGTTTTCAGGTAAAAAGGGAAAAAAGCAGGCACAGGCCTTACTATGGACCTGCCACAACACTCAGGCAGACAGTGAACTGCTCACAGATGCACAGTTCGTAATGCAATCTTGTTATAGCTACTGTAGCTAATGAAATACAGGGCCTCCATCCACAAAAAAGGGCAATAAACAAACAACAGCTACAAAGAAAATTGTAACACTTTACTTAGGGGGTACAAGTAGCTTAATAACTCAGTTACTACACAAGTACAAATCATGGACAGATACAAATACATGAACTGTTATGATTAATTAATAATAAACAAACATGGGATCGATACATATCTAACACAGTTTTTGGTTAATTAATACATTAAGTAAGAGTGTATTACACTATTTGAGCCCCTTAATGTGTTACTGAGAAAACAACATTAGGCGAGTTGCACGTCATACAGGAAGACAATTTGTTAACTGTTCTAAGAGATTGATAAATATTTTCGGTGCTGTGTTTAATCTTCAGTGAGTGGGTTATGGAGTCCTTTGGCAACCATTAGTGCTTCCTATACCTTTGATTTATATCTATATATGCACTATTACCTGACATACATCCCTGAATGGATAAAATCACTGGTTAGATCACTAGGATATGCTTGGAAAATGGAGCATTTTAGCATAACCACTCACATATCAGGTTGACAGCAAGTACAGAAGGAACGGAATTTATTGTTCTTGTACACCTGGCTCTTGATAAATGAATGGACGCTATTCACGGTATTTAGGAAGGAAGGGACAAAAATGTCTCCCCGTGAGTTATTTAGCAGCCCAAATACTTTGAATGATGTGTGATGCTTAATGGTATTTTAATGCACCTACTTTGAACCGTAATACAGATGATTGAACCTGAAGGCTTTGCTGGTATCGAGGCAGAGGTGTGATTGAATTTCGGGTGTTTCGACTGCTACACTTCAGCCAGACATTAAAATTCAAACTTGCCCTAAGCTCTGCCTCCCTCTCATTAATAATAAAACAATGTGGCCATGAATCAAACCATTCTGTACTGGATTCATTACATCCAGCAAGAGAATGGAATAAAATTATAAATGAGTTTGTAGTCATTAAGGCTCAAATGACAGACAATTAGCCATTTGAGGCACAAAGCGAAATTAGAAGTCTGTGATAGTGTTTTATTTAAAAATTATTTCAGAAATCTGGCTCAATTTTGAATAGAGTATAACCCTGACTTGTGTGGCCATTCATCGCTTATCACATTTACTTAACATCCAATTTTGGTTTAAAGTGCAGTGCTGACAAGTTTGGTTTATTGAAGAGAAAGATCCCATATTGTGATTGGCTAGAGGTGTGATCCCCCCCCCCCCCCCCCCAAAACGCCCCCCCCCCCTCTCTCCCTTTGACGCAGCGCCCGGCGCTGTTGAGCAGAACTCGGTGTTAATTATAACAATAACAGACAAAAGAAAGAGCAGCCACAAGCGGAGGGC